>JAQZBX010089983.1:0-12556 GCA_029593785.1 Cabassous unicinctus
AGAATAATTCAAAGAAAAGGCCGGCTGGGAATGTGTTAGAAGGCTTGGTTTTGGGTCAAGGTGTCCTTTTGACACCACCATCACATCTCATTCTCTGGCTGATTATTCAAGAACCTTGCAGAGTATTGTTTTTCTTAAAGCATAATAATAATACCAACTATTTAATATCTCAGATTACATTCTTTATAGATATCTTATTATTTTACTTCATGAATTGCAATTAGATATATATTAAAAATCTCATTCTTCTTCAGAGAAGGAGACTGAACCTAAGAGAAATTAAGAAATTTGTCCAACTCTACAGTAGTGAATAACAGTTACATCTAGATTTTAAAAGCAGAGTTGTATTTTTACAAATGTAGTACTCTTAACTCTGTACTCTTTATTCATTCATTTAATTATCCATGTGGAATAAATTGTCAGATACTTGCTATTCTCAGTAAAATTGTGTTGAGTGTTGGGTACAGGGGGCAATCTCCAACTAACTTATCTATTCTCCTTATCAAAATGAGTACAGAAAATATAAAAGTATACACAAGAAGCATAAAATATTACAACAGCTACATTGGGCATGGATTCCACCTGCATATGTGACATCTGACCTTGGATGCCTCACGGACAGCTACAACTTCCTAAGTCTCAAAGTCCTTTCATAAAACTGGCTCACCCCTCCCACAAACCTACTCTTTTTCCATTATTGCTTATTTCACTGAGTGGTTCTTTCATTCACCAGGTACTTACACCAGCAGCTGGGGAATCACCCTGGACATTGCTTCTCTGTTTACCTCCAATGAATTGCCATGTGGCTATCTAATTGACCAAGCAAAATATGGTTGAGACTTTTCTTTCTCAATTGCATTGCCTTTCAATATCAAGTGGCCATATCAATATAGCTATATATCTGGATATTCCATTCTTTATTATTGGCCTGTCTATTCTTATGATAATACCCCACTGTCATAAGTACTCTAGTTTTGTAATAAAACTTGACATCTGATAGTGTGAGTACCTTTTCAAAATCGCCTTGGCTATTCTTTGAATTTTGCATGTACATGTACATTCTAGAATCTACTTGTCAACTTGTCAATTCTCTCTCTTTCCCTCACTCCATCCCAAAATAACTCTACTGAAATTTTAAATGGGATTTCATTGAAACCATAAGTCAATTTGTGGAAAATTCCCATCTTTATAATATTGGGTCTTCCAAACCATGAACATGGTATATTTACTTATTTAGATCTTATTTAATTTCTTTCTTTTTATGTGGTTTTTATTGCAGAAAACTTCAAATTATTCTGAAATTTAACCTAAATATTTTGTTTTGATGTGATTGTAAATAATTTGTTTTAATTTCCTTTCCTAATATTTATTGTTAGTTAAGAAGAATAAAATTTATTTTTGTACATTGACCTTATTTATTCATGTCTTCTCTAATTTCTTTTATTAAATCTTTGTTCCAAAAATCATTTCAGATCAAATGCAATATACAGAAGCATGACTCAGATTTAGGCAGGGATAATCATATTTAATGATATGCGTCTTCCCCTTAAGTCTGTAGTAGTCTGAAAATATCTATTTGTCTGTGTATGATTTATCCTCTGTCTTGCACATAGTAAACCTCAATAAATATGGAATACATGAATGAAGACTTAGAACCACTGACTACAGAGGATTTACTTGTAATTGTAGTTGTTATTTTAGCTTATTTCCTTTACTTGTTATTGTAGTTATTTTAAGCTAACTGAGCGATTTGTAACCGTGTTGTAACCAGATGCTTTCCTTGCCCATCATTTACTGCTCATCAACACTTTTTTGCTTGTTATTGTAGTTGTTATCTTATGTTAACTGAGTGATCTACAACACAGCTGTAACAGCTGCTTGGCCCTCATTTACAGCCCTTGTTTACAGCCAGGTTGTGCTTCCTCCAGCTATGCTTATCAATTTTCAAGCATTTCTCTGGCTCAGGTTTGCATACTTCATAACCAATCAATATTTGCCAATTTAAATAACATCTCTATCTCCATCTCCATTTGTTTAAATCCCATACAAACCCTAAGCTCTTTAGTCTCAGGGAGACAGATCTGAGTTTTAACTCCTATCTCCTTGTTTGGCTGCCTCACAATAAACTCTACCCTTGAAATCCTGCTGTCGTGGTATGGACTTCTATGTGCACTGGGCAATGAGTTCTTGCTTGGTAACAGATGCAACACATATCTCAGCACTTCTGATATGTGTTTCTGATATAAATCCCTGAAAGAGGTGTGAATATTGTCTACAACCAAGTTTTTCTCTCATGGGAATCAGTGTTCCCAAGCCATGGGAAACACTGTTGTACTCATCTCCTTTCCAAGATTCTTAGGGAAATTGGGGAGATGAAATAATTGCTTAAAACCTTTGAGATTTACTTCTATTCCCTTACTTGTTTCTGAAATGAGAAATGAGATAGTATGCTTCTGAGCAGGATTTAGGTCACTAAAGATTAAAGTAGCAAGTCAGTTCAGGAAGGAGTTGGCTGGCAGAAAAGCAATCACATAACAACATAAACATAAACGCAGAAGATTGTAAATCTCTTCCTCCTGGCTGGGCAGTATCTGATCATAATACTGAATGTTGGAGATTTCTTGTTTCTTTTAGAAATTCATCTTTTTTTTTATCACTTTAAACCCTCTGCTTTTCTTCAAATACCCTAAGTGCAATTGCTGTATTATTGTTGCACTTTTTGTACTCTGTCTGGTTCTCTAACAATCGTAATGCAGCCACATCCATTGAGTGGTTATGATGTGCCAGGAACTGTTACAAAAATGTACAGAAGATTAACCCTCACAATAACCCTCTAAGAGAGGAGTTCTTTTATCATAATTTCACACATAAGAAAAGTGAGGTTCAGAGATGCTGAGTTACCTTCCACAATACCAGGCTAAGAAGTATGAACACATTTAGACCTAATACTAGAAAAATGGAGTTTCTGCCTAAGGCAGGTGTGCTGGTATACAGAGTCCTCATTTTTAAAATTGCTAGTGAATTGAGCATTAAAATATAACCTTAGTAATAAAGCTACCAATTATAAACTAAACAATACTTACTTTCAACCAACTACCAAGTTTCCTCCTACTCTTTTTTGACTGTAGATCTTGAATTCTTACGGGAAAAAAAAAATCAGATTTCTATTGTAATGTGTAAATGACCTTGATTTTCCACTTTCCTGCCTCATTTTCCATTTACCTAACTGAATTGCATACAAAGGAATATTTTTCTGAAGTCATTTGCTAAAAGATAGAATTAGACAAGATACTGAATGATAATTAATATTTTACTTATTTTCATTCAACATCATTGTATAGAAGGTTATTTGTATTAACTGTAGCTAAATATTATTTTATTGGCTCTTCAGAGTTCAGAAATACTGAAAATCTGACTTTTAGTTTTCCAGTGGAAATAAATTTGCACGTAATGATACCAATCAGCAATAAGACTTAAAATTTCACCTTATGGGTAACTGTGACCAAGAATGAGGAGGCCAGATGAGGTCTCCCATATTAGTGGGTTGTTCTTGGACTAGAGAGACTAAATGTCAGCTACTTCCCATCAGCTCTTTTGTACAAGAGTTGGCTGCTAGTTACACTGAGCTAAAAGCCACCTCTACCAAAACATTATGTTTTTACTTAGTTTTTTTCCCTTTTCATGTATTACCTTCACAAATCGTGGGTAAGAATATTGTGCTACTATTAAAAAATGAAAGTAGCCTTATTTACTGGTAAGTTCTCACATGCCTAAGTTTGTGTCTACATATTCATTGCAAGATATTATTGACAAATGGGATATCATTTTCCTCATTTAATTCATACTTGCTCCATTATAGGTGAGTTTTCTATGTAAAGAAATACTCTTAAAAATCACTCTAAATTTTATATTTTGTGATAAAGTGCCCTTTCGGGTACTGTATAGGCTTAACATAAAAGTTCCCTGATAAACAATATACCTATTTCAAATGCATATTGTTTAATTACATATGAAAAACATTGTGTGATTTTTCATCCCTTATAGTTTTCTCTCTTTCTTTGTTTCTTTGCTTTAAGGTAGTTATATCAAAGATGAGCCTAACTCCTATTTTTTCACCTAAATTATCCCAGTGTCTTACTTGACAATTCAGTCAGACTTCAGTAAGGTCCCAGTAAAATAACTTTCTTTCATAGTAGTAAAAGGTTGAAAGCATAGGGAGAATTACTAGGCATTTTTCAATTGAAAGCACTAAGGATAAATTTAGTTTATATAGGGCAAGTTAGAGCACTTAAGACTCATGGAAAGTGAAATGACTTCTGGTTGGAATCTACCTTCTCTTGTTTATTAACTTGTTCCCTCTAATACATCCCTTCCTACCTTCTTAAAAATTTTATGACACTGAGAGCTTAGAGATAAATTTCTTGAACTCATTAGCCAATAGTAACCCAGATCATCCTCTTATCTGATGCAGTACTGCTGTCTATTTCTTTTTTAAAAATAGATTTACTAAGATATATTGCACATGTGATGATTCACCAATTTAATGTGTACAGTTTAGCAGTTTTTGTATATTAATAGAGTTGGACAACCATTGCCACTATCTAATTTTAGAATATTTTCATCATCCCAAAGAAAATCCTGTATCAATTTGAAGAAAACCCACACAAGGTCCCTGTCTTCTTTTGCCTGGAGCAGAGAATTGGAATCCACAGCAAGATTTTGATCACACAAGGGAAAGAGTTTATTAAGCCAGCGCAAGTTAGGAGAAAGACAAAATCTCAAATTTGCTTCCCCAAACAAAAAAGGATAGGATTTTTATTATTTGCAGAGAAAGGGCGGTGGGATAGGAATGTTGGGATGTTAGGGGATTGGTTGATTTGTTTAATTGGAAGTGTGTAAGCCCAGGCCCCAGAGCCTGGCTGGAGTAAACATGGGGTTACAGGTTACAAAGTGGGTCATAAATTGCTTAATTAACATCCATTAGGAAATGACAAAGCCCAGCTATGTAACACATAAAGTTGTAAATATTTCAATCCACATAAGATAAACAAAGTTTGGCTGGAGTAATACATAAATTTGTAAATCGCCTAGTTAACATGACTAAGTTAAAAAAAATGAGCCATCAGAAGCTGTTAAGGATTGACAAAATCCATGCGTGATAAGATAAGGGAAAGGAAAACAGGAATTTATTTTGTGACTTAAGACAGTTACTGGGTAATAGATAACAAATGCACAGCTACATTGCTACAAGTTATGAGTGTGAGATTACATAGTTAAAACTAAAATATCATTCATTAGCTAAGTCTAAAAATTAAGGCTGCAGTATAAAATATACCATATGATTGCTTTTGATCTTTTTCAGATTAACAGTCACTCTCATTGCCTCCAACACCAGCCCTAGGCAACCACTAATCTCTCCATATATTTGCCTATTTTAGACATTTCTACTAAATGGAAAGATATAATATGTGTTCTTTTTTTATAATGGCTTCTTTAACTTGGTATACTCTTTTCAAGGTTCATTCATGTTGTAACCTATATCAGTACTTCATTTCATTTAATTGTTAAATAATATTCCATGATATGGATATACCATATTTTTAAAAATCCATTCATCAGTTTGATGGGCATTTGGATTGTCTCCACTTTTTGGCTTTTATGAATAACACCACTATAAACATTCATATGAAGGTTTTTGCATGGACATAGGTCTTTATTTCTTTTGGGTCTATACCTAGGAATGTAACTGCCTGATCATGTGAACACTATACGTTTAACATTTGAGGTACTGCCAAAGTGTTTTCCAAAGTGGCTGCACCATTTTATACTTTCACCAACAGTATATGAGGTTTCCAATTTCTCCACAACCTAGACAAAAATTATTATTATCTAACTTTTTTATTTTACCTATCCTAGTGTGTGTGAAATGAAATCTCATTGTGCTTTGATTTGTATCTCTCTAATGACTAACGATATTGAATAACTTTTCATGTGATTTTTAACCATTTCAAGTCTTTCTTAGAAACTGTCTATTCTGATCCTTTACATATTTTTAAAATGGTGTTATTTGTTTTTTTTTATTACTGAGTTAAAATAGCTCTTCATATATTCTGAATACAAGTTCCTTATCAGATATATGATTTGTAACTATTTTCTCCCATTCTGCAAGTTGTCTTCTCATTTTTCTGAGTGTCCATTGAAATGCAAAAGTTTTTCATTTTGATTTAGTCCAATTTATCTATTTTTCTTTTGTTGCTTGTGTTTTTGGTATCCTACCTAAGAAACCTAACCCCAGCTCATGGACATTTACTCCAATGTTTTCTTCTAATAGTGTTATGAATTTAGCTCTTACATTTAAGTCTATAACCATATTCACTTAATTTTTGCATATGTTATGATGAAGGGGTCCAACCTAATAATTTTGCATACGGATATCTAGTTGTGCTAGCACAGTTTGTTGAAAAGACTATACTTTCCTCACTGAATTATCTTGGCACCCTTGTCAAAAGTCGATTAACTATAAATTTTACACTGGTCTATATGTCTATCTTAAGGTCAAAAATCACACTGCCTTGAAAATTTTGTAGTAAGTTTTGAAATTGGGAAGTGTTATTGTTCCAACTTTGTTCTTCTTCTACAAGATTGTTTGGGCCATTTTGGATCCCCTGAATTTCCTCAGACCTTTTAGCATTGGCTTGTGAATTTCTGGAACTTCTTTCATTCCAGTTTGGATTTTAACAGGAATTGTGAAAATCTGTAGATAAACTGAGGAATATTGCCCTCTTAGTAAAATTGTTTTCCAATCCATGAACATGAGATGTCTTTATTTATTTATACCTTTTAAAATCTCTTTCAACAACGTTTTATAATTTTCAGCATACCAGTCTTGCACATATTTTATTCATTTCATAGCTGAGTATTTTATTCTTTTGTATATTATTGTGAATGGAATTGTATTAATTTCATTTGTGTATTGTTCATTACTGCTGTGTATAAATACAATTGATTTTTGTATATCGATCTTCTATCTTTCCACCTTGCTAAACTCATTCTTTGGTTCTAATAATATTTTAGTGAATTCCTTAGGATTTCCTTAATACAAGATCATGTCATCTTCAAGCAGAGATATTTCTACTAACTCTTTTCCAAACTTGATGTGTTTTATTTTTTTACTTGCCAAATTACATTGGCTTGAACTTCTAGTACAATGTTGAATAGAAGTGGTGAATACAGACATCTTTGTTTTGTTCCTGCATTTAGGGTGAAAACATTCAGTTATTATTATTCAGTTATTCAATATTATGTTAGCTGTGGAGTTTTTGGTTGATACTCCTTATAAGTTTGAGGAATTTCCCTTCCACTCTTCATTTGTTGAGTTTTTATTTATTATGATAGAAAGTTGGAATTTGTCAAATGCTTTTTCTGTCTATTGGGATGATAATATGTTTTTATCTTTTATTCTGTTAATATTGTGTATTACATTGGTTAATTTTCAGATATTAAACTAACCTTGCATTTCTAAGATTAATACCATTTGGTCATGGCATATAATCCTTTCTATATGTTGCTGCATATGCTTTGCTAGTATTTTGGTGAGGGATTTGTGCCTGTATTCATAAGCCATATGGATATATAGTTTTCTTGTTATGTCTTTGTATTGTTTTGCTATCAGGGCAATATTGGCTTCATATAATAAGTTAAGAAGAGTTCCACCTGCTTCCATTTTCTGGAAGCGATAGTAGAGAAATGATATCATTTTTTCCTTATATGTTTGGTAGAATTCACTAGTGAACACATATGGGCATAGTACTTTCTGTTGTGGAAGGTTATTAATTGTAATTCAATTTATTTCATAGATATAGGTCTATTAATATTATCTTTTTCTCCTTTTGTGAGTTTTGAAGATTGCATCTTTCAAGGTATTAGTCCATTTCAACTAATTTATCAAATTTGTATGTAGAGTTGTAGAAAAGATTCCATCTTCTTGATGTCCTGCATTCCATCTTTTTGCATGTCGTGTCTTTTTCATTTTTCCCTTTTGTGTTCTTCCTTGATCTGTTGGTTATTTAAGAGTGTGTTGTTTAATTTTCACATATTTGTGAATTTCAAAATTTTCTTCCTATTTTGATTTCTGGTCTAATTCCTTTGTGGCCTGAGAACATACTTTGGTGGTATCAGTCATCTTCAGTTTACTGTGGCTTCTTTTATGGTGTAGTATATTGTCTAGTCTGGATGATGCCCTGTGTGCACAATGGAAGTGAATTCTGCTATTGTTGCATGGAGTGTCCAATAGATTTCTCTTAGGTCTGTAAGTTTTATTGAATATTTTAATGGATTTTTAAAAACCTAGTATTATTTTGTTGGTTTGTTTTCTGGTCTATTATTAAGTTGTTATAATGTAATATCTGTGAGAGCAGGGGCTACATCTGTCTTGTTTTCTGTTTTATACTAGCATCGAGTACCATGCATAACCCCTAGTAGGTTCCAAACAAATATTCTTTGAATGAATGAAGACATTAACTTGAAATGTACCTGTGGGAAGAATGTGATTTAGATAAAAACAATTATATTGGAAAGAGATCATTTTTATAACATCATGTGATTCTAAATTACTATCCCTGATAAAGCAGCATTTTAGTCTATAAAAGACCACTCTATCTTTTGTACCCAAAGAAATATTTAGCCAGGAATTAAAACACTGGACAAATAATTTGATATGTTCTTTAGTTTGTAAAATATTTATTTTAAGAATAGCCTCAAATGGATCATATTGAATTAGACAACATAAACATCAAGAAAAAAATACATTTGCAGGGTACTCAAACAAATTAGGGTTTCCAGATTTGTAAATCAAGGAAGAATTGAAAAACATGTGCTTATTATCACTCCCATCTGAACAAACAGCAAACAGGAGTAATAACCATCATTAGGTTATTTTTCCTGTGTGATGTGGATATTTCAGTTGAAGAAATTTCACAGTCTAATATTCTTAGCTACTATAAGTGATTTCCTGATTTTTAAGTATCTTTTCTTTTTTTTTTTCTAAATTTAACTTAAGTTCATTCTTAATTAAATGAATTTTTTTTAAAATTCAGTCACAAGGACTATCATAGGATACTATTTTTTCAAGTGATTTTGTTATTATTACTTTGCTACCATGCTATTTCAGTTTAATCACTCTAGTCAATAGGCTTGAAAATCTGGCAAAAATATATGTTAAATCTCATTTATAAGCTATATTAGTTAAAAATATATGTTAAATCTCATTTATAAGCTATATTATTTATATATTATAATTTAACATGTGGTTAAATTTTTAGATAGAAATCATACCAGAGAGAAAGTCACATTGTAGAAAGAACAAAAGAATTGTCATCATGTTATGTCTCAGTTACCTGATCACTGCTACTTTACTTCATTTTACCTGAGAGGAATGTTCCAGGAAATATATTTTAGATGCTGATGTTTTACCATTGCACAGTAATAGTATTACTGGCCAAGATGAGAAAGAACAAAATATTCGTCAAAGTAATCTGGGAAAGACCTTTTCTGGGAAAAAAAAAATTGAAGCTAATTGCAAAAATGAGCCTTAGTTATTACCATTACCTTTAAGCAATACATAAATACAAAGATGCTATTCCTCTAATATTAATGCATTTAATGTCTGTCATCTTGAAGTTTTTCTTAGTTTATTGTCATTTAATAGCCATGTAAGGCTTCATTTGGAATTGACATAGTTATGTTTTTATGATACACTATCATTGATTTAAATAGCAAAGACTAATTGTTCAGCTTCACACTTTCTACACTGGGTGCAGTCTTTTGGGTGCAGTCTTTATTTATTAGATTTGGCACATGACTTCTAAGTACATTAAAATATGATAAAATCAAACCTCTCAATTTTCAGAGGATAGCTGCATAAAAGTGATGATATCTTTTGTAAATTCATTATAAATGTGGGAGATAATCTGAATGGCAGGCATATGCAGGCATACATGTAGCAGTAACAATTTTTGTCAAATTAAGGGGGGGGGCGGAAATAATTGCAAGAGGTAATCCTTGAAGAGCTCGGCTAGTCAACTTCAAATGCTTCATATATTCTTGTAGTTTCTTGCATTTCACTTGTTACGCATATTGCTTTTAAAGGACAACTACTTCCTTATTTTTTGCTTTTGAAGATTGAAAAGAATAGAGGCATTTCTGTGTAACATTAATTCTTTTGTGAATTCAGTCTGCAAATGATTTTTTTTTTAAATTATGGTAAGGCATGACTGTTTTTTAGTTGAAATGAATGCATGTAACCTTGAGAGTGAAAAGATAAGACCTTGTCAGGAAGTTGCAAGTGCACGGCAAAGACAGATCTATAATAGTAGTTCAGCAGAACAACTCTGTTAAGAAAACACAGAGAGGCCATGCCCTTTCATGCTACTACTTGGCTGCAATGTCGAGAAAATATACCCTGTGATTTATTGAATTCCTTTTACGTCCAAGTAGTATTTAATGAATGTTTAGACAGAAAAGAATTGTTAAAGTGAGCACGAGGAAAGATTTTGACAAGTGAGAGTTCAAAGCCACTGGTTCAGGAGTCGATAAGCCATTTAAATGAGTGACAGATTATTTTTCTTTTTCATAGAGGGTGAGTACTAGCATAACCTCTTAAAGATGCCACTAAGTTAATGATCTTAAAATATAGAGAAATTTTATTAGTGGATGCTGACAATAACTTTTTTTCTGATCTTCCTTTTTTATACAAAATGAGAATAGTCCACTAAAAAGGTAGGTGCAATTGGCAGTAGATTCATAAAGTATTTCTGGGTAATGAATTTTCTGAAAATGATAGAAGTGAATAATGTAATTTATAAACTAAGTACTGGAAATAAGGGGAAATAAGATTGTTCATAATGATATCTCTATTTCCTGTAATGAACAGATCAGAGATGTATGTGGTGTGTATGTGTGTGAATGAGCATGTGTGTGCATGCGTGTGCATGGGTCTGCATATGTGTTGACTTTCACATTTTCAATACACAAATGAAAAGTACATTTATTCTTAGAATCATTCTTCATGACTTTGTCTGAAGGATCTGAGTTGCTTAATTTTGATGGAAAAAGTTCTCTGCTCTACAGATTAAATCAGAAATTCATGAATCCAACAAAAGAGGTTATTTCTTTTATTTTTAAAACATGCTGCGGGATAGAAGCCTGCACCACAGAAAGGGACAAAATGGAAAGCACATTATCCTGCATTATTATGCCTGTAAAAACTATCAGGCATAGGATTTGAATATTTCAGTACTTAGTTGGAAATTTTGTGGGTCATTTTTTTTTTTTTTTTTTTTTTTTTGATGCTTAAACTTTTCCCATATTATTTATTGCCCAGGCCCAGAACACTCTGAGAGTAAATAGAGGCACTATTAATACTTTGAAAAAATAAGTATAAACTGAGACTGGTATAACCTAAACATATGGTCACCAGTTAAGGTGTAGTAATTTATGAACAATACATACATATCACAATTATGCTTTTATTTTGATAATTGCATCAGAAGGCAACCATTAGATAGAATGTTTGAATGGTAATATCATAAAGACAAGAAAAGGTCACTATAACATTTTGAAGTTGTATGAAAAATGAAAACCTAGCAAAGATTACATTTTTCAGGAAAACAAAAATGCAATGAGTTATAATAAGAAAGAAATAAAGAAGGATTATAATAAAATGTAAGGTTATTGTGTTGAAGTCCAACTTCCATCTGTTAGATAATGAGACTCATTGGTGAAATGCTCAACTAATGAATGGAAACCATGGTTTCAAGCTGGAGCTCGTGGTCATTTGCTTTTCTTCCCATTTAAGGGGATGCTCCATTGCCCTCCACTGAAACATGTGCTAACCTCACACTGGACAGTCTGCTGGTCAAACAGCTCTGGCTTCTGTCTTCATTGAGTGCCTCAGCGTGAATGTCAAGTTCACTGTGGACATGCTCACCACTCTCACCATTTTCTTGCAAAGGTAAAATGCAGTTATTTGATTCATAATTATGAGGTATAAAAATTTCATTTGAAATAATACATTTTTTTTTATTTAAGTGCAATATAACCAATAATATTAGAGAAATACTCTTTCCTAGTAATTCAAAATTATAGTGAAAATTTTCTATGGCTGATTCATTCGTGGAAATGGATATATGTATATACCCTTGAGATATATTTTACCTTATAGTAGATTTCCTTATTTTCCCTATTAAAGTAGTTGCACAGTGTTCTACATAGGACAAGTTTTACAAATGAAGACATACCAATTAACTAGAATATATCAAAATGTATTCCTTAGAAATTTCTTCTGAACAAAGATATATTGGTGGGATTTCTTCCTGCCTTATTACAATTTTTTTTATTGTTGGTAAAAATCAAAATTTTTCACAATACATACCAATATTTGTAAAATGATATATAAACACATATGCATATATGTGCATTTGCTTACATAAATATTATTTTATATATATATATATATATATTAAAAGATGCTTAGATTACATAAATGTTGCACAAAAAT
>JAQZBX010089984.1:0-12568 GCA_029593785.1 Cabassous unicinctus
TCACACCTACCCCCCAACCACCACCCCAACTCCTGGCAACCACTAATCTGTTCTCCATCTCTATGATTTTGTCACTTTCGATAATGTTTCATAAATGGAATCATACATATGTGACCTTTTGAGATTGGCTTTTGTCATTCAGAATAATGCTTTTGGGATCCATGTTGTAGGTATCAGTAATTTGTTCCTTTTTATTGCTAAGTAGTATTCCATGGACATACCACAGCTTGTTTAACCATTCAACTATTTTAGGACATTTGGTTGTTTCCAGTTTTTGATTATTGCAAATAACCATAACAATCATGTACAGGTTTTTATATGGACATAAGTACTCATATTTCTGAGATAAATGCCCAGGAATGCAATTGCTCAGTCATATGGTAAATGTATGTTTAATTTTTAAAGAAACTGCCAAATTATTTTCCAGAGAGGCTATACCATTTTACATTCCCATCAGCAATATATGAGAGATCCAGTTCCTCCACATTCTCGCCAGCATTCGGTATTGTCCTATTTTTTTATTCTAGCTGTTGTAATGGTTGTGTAGTGATATCTCATCATGGTCTTAATTTGCTTTTCCCTAATGGTTACTAATGTTGAAATTTTTTCGTTGCTTATTTGCCATCAATATATCTTCTTTGGTGAACTGTCTTATGTCCTTTTGCCCCTTTTCTAATTGGATTGTTTGCTTTTTTACTGTTGAGTTTTGAGAGCTCTTTATATGTTATAGATATGAGTCCTTTATCAGATAGGTACTTTGCAAATATTTTCTCCAAGCCAGTAGCTTGTCTTTTCATTCTCTTAACCATAGGCAAAAAATGAATCTTGACCTAAACCTCACACCTTATACAAAAATTAACTAAAAAATGGATCATAGATTTAATTGTAAAGCACAAAATAAAACTTTAACAATAACATAGGAGGAAATTAGAACGTAGGACTTGGTGAAGAGTTCTTAGACATAACACCAAAAGCACGACCTGTAAAAGAAAATATTGATAATTTAAACTTCATAAAAATATATATATATATGTGCTCTGTGAAAGACCCTGTTAAGAGGATGACTGCATTTTCCTTTGGTCATTTTCTAATGATATCAAATAGACAACATAATAAAATGTCTTCAAATCACATCGTAGACTGATATAGATAGCTAAAGCACTTGTTAATTTTAATTACCTTTGTTATAATCTTTTAAACAAGTGCTATTGTGCCATTTTTTGACAAGCAGTTATTAAAATTCCATAGAATATTCCTAGTCTAGATATTCCTTGATTTCCCACCCCTGCCCCCCCCATTCTTCTTGATGATGAGCATCTTGTTGTCTTTGCCTATAGCTGCATATTGATTTGTTCTCTTACTTGGATAACTGACAATAACTAGAAAAAAATTTTCTGTGAACTTAAACCTGACTGTCTTATAAGCATAAGTTTGGCCTCCTTTGGCTTTTAGTAATAGATACAAAATAAAATCTGAGCCAACACATTTTTAAATTTGCTGCTAGTTTGCAAAGCACCAGTAAGCACAAGGTAGGTCAGAAGTTAGTCCTACAAGAAATTAATTGGTATGAACTTCTTAATCTTTGTGGTAATGGTGAAGAATGGGAGATGCTCATTGTATATGTTTCCTGACATTTTACTCTGTCTTTAGGAAAGATTGTCATGTCAAGAACTCTTTTAAACTTTATCAAGAATCAGAAACTTCTTAGTGTAGGATCTTCACATTTCACCTGGAGATCTAGCCCTCCTGTGTCCTCCCATTCGCCTTCAGTTTTAAATACCAGGTGCCAGAGGCCAGGGATTCCAGTGATTCGGACTCATGTATCTTTTTTTTTTTTTTTGTATTTTTAAATTTTATTTTTGACTCATATCTTTTTGATTGCTGATTTGGCAATTGTTTTGCAGTGCCACCTGTCATCTTGGCTTCTGGGTAAAGATATACTATTATTTGATAAAAGAAAATTCCTGCTAATTCTTGGAAATTGGAGAAAAGCTACCTTCACTGAGAAGTTCTGCTTATGATCCCTGGGGCTGTTTAGATAGGAATTAAAGATACTCCAAAAAAATTGTTTTATATGAACAGCCCACACTTGTCACTTTGATAAAGGAAAACCATTTTGACCTTGTTGCATAAAATCAGAAGAACAAAGAGCTGCATTCTCTGGCATATTCATATAATAGAGTTATTGGGGGAATGGTGAGATAGTGTTATGCTTTCTGTTAAAAATGAAAGGTTTTGGTCCAGTGGGAAGTTTCCAGCCTTTAGGATCTATTAATAATTTGAGATCCTTACTAACTGGAAAATGATTATAGAACACATGCTTCTTTTGCCTCAAGGATGTTTTAAAGAATATATTGGATTGTCAAAAAACTTTAAGTGGTGACTGACTGGATAAGGAGTGAATGAGGAAGAGGAAAGAGTCAAGCATGATTCCCAGGATTTTTACCTTTGCAACTAGGTGGTATCATCTACTGAGATGTGAGGATCAAGAGAAGAATATATTAGGGGAGTGAGGAGGAAAAATGGATTTAGTTTTAGACATGGTGATTTTGAAATGTTCTCAGAACATCCATTTAGAGTAATCTAATAGGCAGTTGGATATAGAGATTGAGTACTTAGCTCCGGGATGATGAGCGTTTTTTGGGAGTCATCATCATATGGATCAGTGGTTTTTAACCTTTTAAGGATATGAGTTTTGATACTCTTTTACCCAGAAAAACATACATATGCCTAAAAAGGCACAAAATATCAAGGGACTCTTGGATTCCTTGAAACCCACATATCAATCCTGGGTTACTAACTCCTTTACCATTTCCAATGTCAACCAGTCACAAAAACATATGTAAGAGATACAATTCATTTTAAATCATTTTGGAATGGAAAAATTATAACAAAGTTTTAAAACTCACGCAGGGTATCATGTGGGGAACTTGTCTCTGAAGAGTATGTCAGTGATCTCCCTCAAGGTGTGCTGGGTCCACAGAAGGGACTTTGTGTGGCAGGAGGTGTAGTAGGCCTAGCTACAGAGCTGGTTTAGCTTGAAAGCCAACCTAGGACTTGTGTAAGTCCTAGTAAGGCACTTGTGGGTTTGGGCACAGGCAAAGTGGGATAGTCAGAGATTGGAAGTGGCTCCTGATATTGGCATGGTCGTCACAGGCCACAGTGTGGATGGCAAGCCAGGCCGATCCTGAGCAGTACGGTAAGTCAGATCCCAAGCTGTACTGTAATGGGAAAACTTGGTCCAACTGCTGTTAGCAGCAGGCTGAGGTCTGAGTCTGAGTCAAGCACCATGGATAGCTCCGAGGCCCGGGTATTATTGTCTCTAAGAAAATAAGCCCTCTGAAGCAAATAAGGCCCTTTTATCGGGAGGCAGCTCTGGCCTGTCAAGACAGCACCATTTCTGGGTTTACCATGAAAGATGAAAAGTGGTTCTCAGGAGCTCTAAGTCATTACCTGATTGCAACCTTGAATAATAATTTAAACTTTTCTTATGGTTCAGGACAATACTGCACCCATGTCTGAATAGCCTGACTCTGTCATTATGCCAGGATTGAGAAGTAGGCATTTAAATGCATCCCAGTGGATTTCCTTGGCCATCTTACGATCTTGGGAGGCTTCTAAATGAGCCTGAGCCAACCCAGAGAATATTGCAATTTTTGTAAAAATTCTGACAACCCTTGTCATTCCTTCATGCTTCTCAGAGATGGTTCTTGCTCCCTTGGACTTTTACATAATGCTATTTTGCATCACAGATCCTTTGTTCATTTACTCTATCTGGAGAGATCTCTTCTTGACCCTCAGTGTTTAGGCATTCTCATCTACATTGAAGAATAAGGAACTGAAGGCTCAGTAAATGAATAGAATTTAATAGTGAGAAGAAACCTTGAAGATCTCTAGACCCATATAACTCTTTGTGGTTCGTACCATACTTAAAAAGGGTGAACCCTGGAAAATGCCTACATAGAAGCATGAATGCTAAATTGCTTCCAGTTCTTGTGACCACCAAAGCATGTTTATAGTAGTTATTAAAATTATACAAGGAGTATAAAAATACGTTATCACATTAAGAAAACACTACAGAAAAAGTAAAAGCTACTCTTTGCAGCCCTTTAAATACCCCTGTGCTCTGGGTTTTCTATTATGAAAAAAAAAAAGAAAATCCCCACTTTGTGTGAGTGTAAAGTAATGGAATCTTTGCCTGGAAGAGTCCTGCAGATAGTCTTTAGTTCATGCTTGTTATTTTTTATTATGGGGAAACAGAACGAGAGGCTGGTGTCAAACAGAGATCAGCAAACTCCCACGTAAAAAAAGTGTTGTTGTTTTTTTTCATGTACAGCTTTACATTTTAATTTATTTCCAAACTTTATGAGCATTGATTAATTTATTATTTGGTTTTAATAAGTTCTCTTATGTAAAGTATGATTATCAGTCTTTATGATTGCTGTTTATAATTCAGTATTGTAACCGCCTTGCTCACCTATTTCCTTCCTTGAGTGTAAGGAACTCTGTCTTATTTCTCTATTCCCATAATCTAGCATAATACCTGGTAAATTGGAGGTACTTAGATGTTAAATTTCAGTCTTAAATAGGTTTTAAACTGAATCTTCATAGAGTTCAGACATCTTATTTTTTGTTTGCATTTCTTCCATTTCTCCCCAAACCAGCATTTCCCCTGGCATGCTGAATGATTAACATTTATGAGCAGTTTTATCTTTTTTTTCCCCTACAAACACTTCCCCTTCTCCCCTCAGTCTCCCCCCTCCTCTGTAACCTCTAAAGTTTGCTGTCTCTACAAATTTGCTATTTGTAGTCATCCTTTATAAGTGATATCATAAAATATTTGGCCTTGTCTGTCTTGCCTGTTTTACTGAGCATAATGTTTTGAGGTACATCTGTGTTGCAACATGTCTCATGGCCAAATGATATTCCATTGTATGTATGTACCACATTTTGTTTATCCATTCATTTGTTGATGGACACTTGGGTTGTTTCCAGCTTTTGTGAATAATGCTGCTATAAACATCTGTTTGCAGTCCTGTTTTCACTTTCATTGGGTATATATCTAGAAGTGGGATTGCCGGGTAAAATGGTGATTCTATATTTAACTTTTTGAGGAACTGCCGTGTTGCTTTCCCATGGCTGCACTGTTTTACATTCCTACCAACAGTGCACTGGAGTTCCAGTTTTTCTACATCCTCTCTGACACTTGTTATTTTCTGTTTTTTAATTAATAGCCATCCTTGTGGGTGTGAAATGGTATCTCAATGTGGTTTCATTTAGCATTTCCCTAATGGCTTTAATAAATCTTTTCATGTGTTTATTGGCCATTTGTGTATTTTCTTTAGAGAAATGTCTAAGTCCTTAGCCCATTTTTAAATTGGGTTGTTTGTCTTTTTGTTGTTGCATTGTAAAAGCTCTTTATATATTCTAAATATTAAACCTCCCTTAATGTATGGTTTGAAACTATTTTCTCCCATTCTAGAGGTTGCTCTTTTTACTTTCTTGATAATTTCCTTCTATGCACAAATGTTTTTAATTTTGATGAAATCAAATTTATCCATTTCTTTTGTTGCTTATGCTTTTGGTGTCATATCTAAGAATTAATTGCCTAATCCCAGGCATGAAGATCTGCCCCTGTGTTATCTTCTAAGAGTTTTATAGTTTTAGCTCTTATATTTAGGCCATTGATCCATTTTGATTTGATTTTTTTATGTGATGTGAGTTAAGGGTCTAAATTCATTTATCTGCATGTGGATATCCAGTTTTCCCAGCACAATTTGTTGGAGAGACTGTTCTTTCCCCACTGCATCTACTTAGCACCTTTGTTACTACACAATGCCTGAGTATGTTAGAAATAAAGACTACTGCATTTTTTAAAATTTATTTTGTTTATTGATTTCTCCCCTCTCCCCCATTGTTTGTACTCACTGTCTGCTCTCTGTATCTGTTCGTTGAGTGCTTGTCTTTTTAGGAGGCACTGGGAACCAAACCCGGGACCTCCCATGTGGGAGGGAGATGCCCAATCACTTGAGCCACCTCTGCTCCCTGCTTGTTGTGTCTCTTATTGTGTTTCCTCATTGTGTCTCTTCATTGTGTCATCTCGATACGTCATCTTGTTGTGTCAGCTTGCCGCGCCAGCCTGTCACGTCAGCTCACTGTCTTGATCATCTTCTTTAGGAGGCACCAGGAACTGAACCTGGGACCTCCCATGTGGTAGGTGGGCTCGCAACTGCTTGAGCCACATCTCCTTCCCAAGACTATTGCATTTTAATGAGATATACATAAAGCAAGACTTTAATTAAATAAACATAATGCAGTTTGATATTTTCTTATTAACCTTTAAACTATCATTCTTCATTATTTTAAACTCATCATTTCACCCCAAAACTTGACTTGAACACTAATTTCTCCTACCATTTGAGTTAAATCTCATTCATAGCAAGTGAATGAGACGTGCAATTTGGCATTCAAAACCCTTCCTGGATAATTTTTTTCCAAATGGCAGTGGCTTTAGTTATGGGTTGTCTGTTTATTTATAGGACTATTCTAGTTTGCCTTTCCAGCATGTCTGAGCAGTTTTCTGCACTATCTATAAGTTCCTCTTTTTCTTTTTTTGTACTACGAAAGAAGAATAAATGGTAGGGTGACTATATGGCCCAGTTCGTCTCTGACACTCTTGATTTATGTGTATTATTCTTTGGCAGTTATTAATAGTACCCTTTTTCACTCTTAAAATTATCCTAGTTTGGATGATAGGTGGTATATTAGTTATCTATTGCCGCATTACTTATTACCCCAAAGTTAAGCAGCTTAAAACAACATTTAGGGGAGTGGTTGTAGTTCAGTGGTTGAGTGCCTGCCTCCCATGTACGAGGTTCCGGGTTCAATTCCTGGTACCTCCTAAAAAAAAAAGGAGCAAGAACAAAGAAAATGGACAATAGAAAATAATCAATAAAATAATTGAAGACATTTAATTTAAAAAATTAAAAAAAAAAACAAAAAAAAACCACATTTATTATCTCACCGTTTCTGTAGGCTAAGAATCCAGGCATGGCTTAGCTGGTGCCTCTGACTCAAGGTATCTCATGAGTTTGCAGTCAGGGTGTCAGCCAGAGCTGCGGTTCATCTGAAGCCTCAACTGGAAGAGAATTGATTTTCAAGATCACTGTTGGCAGAATGCAGTTCCTGTGGCTCTTGGACTGAGAACCTCAGTTCCTTGTTGGCTTTGGTCAGGGGCTTCCCTCAGTTCCATGCTATATAGCCTTCTCCATAGGGCAACTGCCAGCATGGCAGCTGGCTTCTGTCAGAGCAAGCAAGAGAGTGAGTGAGTGAGTGTATATGATCTGAGTGCCCAGTCTTTTGTAACCTCATTTCTGACATCCATCACCTCTGCTGCATTCAATTTACTAGAATCAAGTCACTAGGTCCAGCCCTCATTCAAGGGGAGGGAGTTGCACAAAGGCATGAACACCAGGAGGTGGGGACAGGCTGCCTATCACAGATGGCCGCCCTAATAAAAGGGAAGTTTCTTCCACATAATACTTCTCCACAATGGAATGCAGCTCACCTGTTTCTGTTTTTGTTTTTCTGAGAGAAGAAATTTGCTTCAAGCTTCTTCCTTTTTATGATGAGTACCTTTTTGGTACATACAGTAGAATCAATTCTAGAATCAAATTTTTAGAATTAACTCTTAATTCACAAATTTGGTGTCCACAGACATTGTCATTGGCTTTATTACAGCTTTCAATGTGCAAAATGAGTTTGGAGCCAGGTTTCGAGGGCTTGCTAGCTCATTTGTTTGAAGCCCTGTGCCAAGAGGCTGAGGTCATAGGTCTGACCCTGGCCAGCTTAGCTCTCCTTCATGGACACAGACTGTATGTACCCTGGGCTTAGCTGGCTGCTTGGCAAATTTACTCTGTTGATTGGGAGGATGGAGGAATCACTTTGCATATAAATCCCGTCCAGTTATTGAAAGCTACAGAAAGCAATTTTAAAAGGCTTTGGGTTTTTTTGAAGGAAAACTAAAGCCATATCTTTGAAGGACAGACCATTAGAGACCCTCCATGGGCAGGAGAGAAGAAGGAACCCCAATGGTTCTCATATTTCTGGAGTAAAGAAGTCCCAGGGCTCTCAATTCCCAGATCAAACTGTCCTTCCCCAGCCTCCATATTGTTGTTAGCAAGAAGGAAGAGACGCTCCAAAATTCTCTCTACCCTTACTTCCAACACTCACAGCCTCACTTCCACTCTTTGCATCCAGACGAGACCACTAGGATTAAGCTCTTTATTTCTGTTTACATTAACTGCCACAAGAAGCCCAGGATCCTAGGGTCATTCTCCATTCCTGTACAGCTCTTCCTGACTACTTCTCTATCCAGATTGCTTGCTGCTTCCATACTCCTTTTACCGGTCTTCCCTTATCCTCAGCCTCTTCTCTGAACATTACCGTCATCTTTTTGTTTAAACTGAAACTGGACTTTTCCTGCAGTGACACTTCCTGCTTTCTCTTGTAGCCTTCTCAGCTTCTGGTTCCCCCCAATCCCACATACCACTGGGCTTCAAGGTGGGGGTAGTGGTCCTCCCTTCTCTTTGCTGTTTTTAGAAATCTCTCTTCCCTAACAACTTGAACTTTGAATCTCATCAGATTCTACCTTGTTGTAATCATCTACAGACTCCCCCGAATCATTTCCCCTCATTTCTCTAAGATTTTTTTTCATTCCTTCCTTCCCTCCCTCCCTCCCCCCCTCCCCCGATGGCTTTCTCGTCTGTCTGCTCATTGTCTGCTCATCTTCTTTAGGAGGCACTGGGAACCAAACCCGGACCTCCCATGTGGGAGGCGAGTACCCAGCTGCTTGAGCCACTTCTGCTCCTGCTGGTTGCAGCGTCTCCTGGTTGCGCTGGTTGTGGCATCTGCTGGTTGCAGCATCTGCTCTTTGCGGCGTCTGCTCGTTGGGGCGCCTGCTTGTCTTCTTTCGGATGCACCAGGAACCGAACTCAGGATCTTCCATGTGGGAGGCTGGTGTCCAACTGCTTGAGCCATGTCTGCTCCCTCTTTAAGATTTTTAGCTCCTAGCTCATGGTCACTCTCTCTAGCACTACTTCTATAATAATTTATAGAAATTTCATAATCCACATAATTTTTCTAAAACTCTGGTTTTCTCCAATGAACATATCCACCATCCTACCTTGAGGTATTTGTTCCCATGGTCATTTCTTAGACCTTGACCTTACTGGTAACTAAAATCCCTCCATAATTTCAATTTTGAGCGTCCTAGCCACCACTTCCTGTTTTCCAACCCACTCCTTTTACTATCCCAACTCTACCAATCCTTCATTCTCTGCTGCCTACAGTTTATTAATCTTATCACTTTTTCACTGGCCTTCAACAGGTCCTTTGTTATAATCGCACCCTTACATACCACAGCTCATTTGACCCCTTCCTCCTCTTCCTCCAACCCCACAACTTTTTTTTCTCTCCTCTTTCTTCAAACTGCCCACATTTCTTCCTCCATTTTCACTCTGAGAAAATAGAAGTAATCGAAAGAGAATGTCCACAAGCTCTCATCACCATATCT
Source organism: Cabassous unicinctus (assembly GCA_029593785.1). NCBI lineage: Eukaryota > Metazoa > Chordata > Mammalia > Cingulata > Chlamyphoridae > Cabassous > Cabassous unicinctus. The sequence goes on from JAQZBX010089984.1 coordinate 9,575, forward strand.
GCTTAATTAATTCCCTCTGGTTATTCTACTTTCCATGTTCTACTTGATCAGTAGATCCCATTGCCCCTCAATTATTCATGAATATCATTTCAAAAGTTCTTTTCCCTCTTCCGTGCAGCATTAATTTTTCTTTTCTATTGGAAAATTTCCATCAGTGAATAAATATCCTGTAATTTATTCCATCTTAAAAAAATAATCTCACCTGACTCCACATCTCCTTCTAGCTGCTGTCTTATTTCTTCACTCCCCTTTACAGTGAAATTTCTTGAAGTGTTGTCCAAACTTACTTTTTCTAATTCTCTTCTCCCATTCCTTTTTTTTAAACAAATCTTTTTATTGATACATATTGATAAAGCCTACAGTCCTTCCAAAGTGAACAGTTGTATTTGGCATAATCACATAATTGTACATTCATCACTTCAGTCATTATTAGATTATTATTCATCACTTCAGTCATTTTTATTATTTCAATAATAATAATAAATAAAAAACAAAAAGTTCATCACCTCTCAATCTCTCTATGCTTCCTCTCCCATTCCCTTTTGAACCTTTTCCAAGCAGGCATTAACTTCACTAATCTACCTATACTGCTTTTGTCAATATCACTGATGAGCCCCATGTTCCTAATTCCAGCAGTCAGGTCTTTGTCATCATCTTAAGTTATACATTTGTAGTATTTGACATAGCTGATTACTTTCTTCTTGAAACACTCTCTCATTTGGCTTCATGGATTTCATCTCACCAGATTAGCTGCTTCTTCAAGTGCCCGAGAGCCCAGTTTTTAGGACTTGATCTATTCATGGTCATTCCCTTAGTGAATTCATCCCATTTATATGCTGACATCTCCCAGATTTATATCTTCAGCCCACAACTCTCTCCTAAACTCTAGACATATATCTAACTGCCAGCTTGACATCCTTGCTTGGATGTTTTATAGGATTCTCAATCCTAACATGTCCAAAACAGAATTTTTGATCTTCCCACTCAAACCTGCACCTCCCACAGTCTTCCTCATCTCATTAACTGGCAACTCAGTCTTTCTAGTAGCTCAGGCCAAAAGCCTTGAGTGTTATCCTTGGCTCCTCTCTTTTCTAACACCCCACATCCAATCTGACAGCATATCCAATTTGACAGTCATTTCAAACTTCAAACTTATCTGAAATTTCACCAGATCTTACTACTTTCACAACTTTTGCCCTGGTCCAAGCTACCATCATCTCTAAAATAGCAGCATTTCTGATTATTGAAATAGCCATCTACCTAGTTTTCCTGCTTTTGTGCCATGTAAACCACTAGATTTACATGGCTCAGCAGCCATGTAAGTCTAATGGCTATCATATTGGACCTTCAGCTCTATACCATCTGGCTCCTGTTCTCTGCCCTGGTTTCCTGCTGCTTTTTCCTTTGCTCATTCTGCTCCAGTTATGATGGCCTCCTGTCCTTTGATCAGGTCAGACAGAGCCCATTTCAGAGCTTTTGCATTTTCTGTTCTCTTTGCTTGAAAAAGCTTTGCCACCAGATAGCTGCTTGAATTGCTTCTTCACTTTCTTCAGGTCTTTGCTCAGATGTCACATTCTGTCCTCCAAACACACACTCCTGGCACCATACCATGCTTTATTTCCATAGCACTTAATACTGGAGAATAGCATACTATGTGTTTAATTCTGTCTCTCCATTCACTATAGTGTCAACTCTATGATGGCAAGGATTTTTTCTCTTTCTTTCACTCTTGTATACCCAGCATCTGACACAGTGCCTGGTATTTGTTGACTAATGAATGAAAGAGAGAAGGATCTTGCAATTGCAAAATCCTGAAGAAATGCTGTTGTTTTACTTTTTTGACCTGAGATTTTTTTTGCCAGCCCAGATCTAAATTTTCAGATTTTTTGTTTACTCTTTTACAAACTGCTTATCCTTTAATCACTCTATAATCCTTTATGCTCTGTGAGATATTTTGAACTAAGTATGAATGCCTTGGTCATATCATCATAATTTTGAAGGCTAGCAAATATCTCTACCAATTTCCTTCTCTCCCTAGCTCTTTTATTTCCAGGCTGCCATCTGAAAGAAGAGAGAGGAGGATTGAGAGAGGAGGGGTGGCCTGATCTACAAGGGAATGCAGTAAACTCTGAAAATTATCTCATACAGCCATCAAATGAATGAATACATTAGGGGATATCAGAGCAAGAGCACAGAGCTAAAATAAGGTTGAATAAGTCACTGTATCCCCCCAAGTTGCTACATAGGCAGCGTGGGATCATTTTGTGTGTGTGTGTGTATATGACCAACCCCTTTATAGATTGTAAGCTCCTTAAATACAAGGTTCTGCCTTAGTGTTCTCTTGTACCTTCTTTGGCACCTAGCATAGAACTTTGATCAAAGGCTGTCTTAACTACCTAATTATGGGCCACCTGTTTGTTAATCTTTTGTATTTTATATTCTGTGATCACCTCTCTCCCCTCCCTTCTTTTTCAGTACCAGCTACTGGTATATGTGCTGATGGTGTCTGTTCCTGAACATATGTTGACTTCACATGGTCTATGGTCGTGATTGTGACTCTGCTTCCTTCTTTCCTTATCCATCCTGATTAACTATTATTCATTTTCCAAAACTAATTCCTCTAAGAAGCCTTTTCCAGGGGAGCGGATGTAGCACAGGTGATTGAGCGCCTGTTTCCCATGTATGAGGTCCTGGGTTTGCGCCCAGGTACTTCCTAAAAACAAACAAACAAAAAAACAACTCTCATTGGGGAGCAGATGTAGCTCAGTGGTTGAGCGCCTGCTTTCCATGTACAAGATCCTGGGCTCATTCCCCGATACCTTCTAAAAAAAAAAAAAAAGAAGCCTTCCCTAATTTTTCCAGTTTATTAACTCCCTTCTTAGTGCTACTTTATGTTGTACATACTCCTCTTTTTGTATTCTGTTAGGGAACACAGCTACAATAGAATATGATTTTTTGAGAGTAGGACCTGTACCTTACTAAATTAAAAAAAAA
>JAQZBX010089985.1:0-12566 GCA_029593785.1 Cabassous unicinctus
GCCACACTCTCTCCCACCCAGTTCTGCATGGTATATTCTGATGGAAAGTGGCCTACATTCGTCGCTGCTTCACCACTCAGGACAACGCCCAAAGTCCGAAAAAAGCCCGAGCATATTAACTGCCCCTCCTCACCATGCCCCAAAAATGTCCAGTGGCCACCGGCTCCACCTCACTGTTACAATTTCTTCCATTGCCTGATTCAGTTTTAACATGTATTCAGTTAAACATGTAAAATGATTCAGTTTTAACATGTAAAATGGTGACTATGAAGAGCACCCACCCCATGGGGTTGCTGAAAGGTTTAACGAGTTTAATTCATGCAAAACATTTAGAACAGTGCACTTAAATGGTTTTTAATTCCCAATCTTTCTAAAACTTTCCCTCCTTTAGCAAAACCTTTTCTATAAAAGCTTTCTCCTTTTATATTTCACAACTCCCCACCCCACCCCCATGCTTGGTATTGCCAGATTTAGCAAAAGATAAAACAAAAACCCAAGATGTCCAGTTAAATTTGAATTTCAGATAAATGATTAATAACTTTTTAGTGTGTCCTTTAAATTCAAATTTAAATGTCTTTCCCATACTTTATTTAGTAATCCCGTTCTCCCTCCATCCCACTTTTCATTCTGAAACTCTTGAATTACTACAAATTTCTTTCTAAAGGGGAGAGGCTGCTGAACACCATGGTTTAGCTGCAGGATGAGAGAGACAATATGGAGTGTAATGGTAAGAAGTTGCCAGTAAATGATTTGAGACACAAGCCTTTGCAGCTATTTTGCTTACTCATTTTTCCTACCTTAGAGACTTTGCATTATATTGTTCCCCTTTTAAGGAATGTCATTTCCCTGCTTTTTCATGTCTAGTTCCTTCTCATTCTAGAATTCAGGACTTATTAACACCATGGTCTTTAATTACATAATTCACCTCTCCCTTATGTTAAATGCATAACATAGTTAAATATGAATATTAAATTTTTCTTTCCCGGAGAAAGTTTCAGAAATGTCACAGTTATTTATTTGATTTGTTACCCTGCAGAGGGAGCCCCATTGATTCTAGCAGAGGTAGGAGAGACTCTTTTGGGATGCCCCACAGCCGACTTCACACAACCCAGCAAATCTCTTTCCAAAAGTGAGGGAATCCACTCTCCTGAGGCATGGAGTGTTTCCACATGAGAAATGAATCAGGCGCTAACAAAATGTCAGCTCCACCTTTGCATTTATACACTAACAAACATGCCTGATTATACTCAGCAAGATCTGTCTTGTTCTTTGTATTTTTAGGTTCTTGCCTGTCATCAAAGATTTCAAGTGGAACGGGTGAGCCTCCCTGTTAACCCCTTAAAAACTAATCCAGCAACCCAAACCAATAAGGATGAATCAGCCACTCCCTTGATGAATAGCCAGCAGTGAATTTCAGACATATTCAGTCCTCCTTCTCAAGAGCGACATCTTTTACCTGTGCTCCCAGAATCTCTTTTCCCGTGGGGAATTCTGTTGACACTAAGTATGTATCCATCTTCTGTGATGACATCATACTCTTCACTGGGGTAGCCATTATAGGTGATGATTTCACTCTGTCCAGCAAAAATATAAACATTAGGTGAACCTCTTCTCTAAAGAATATCAAAAGGAAATAGAACAAAGCATCCTGTATGTGCTTATTGGGATGAATTATCTGAAATCTGCAGCCCCAGGTTACTGTAAAATTAATTTACTGCATAAAGTTTATATCAAAATAAATAGAAAATGTTGATTAGTGATGAGTATAGGTCTATATATTTTAGATGGGAAGAATATTTAGTATTGGGCCATTCTTTCTGACAAATCCAGATTTTCAAGCCAATTGTCTTTTGAGACCACCCTTGATTTAAAAATAATGAAACCATAGACCAGTAGAGGTCATTCATATATGTCATTCAAATGGCTTAATATTCTTAAAATATTAAGTCAAAATAGGGATGATCTATAAAAAGTGGAATTCTGTTTTTCATTATTAGAATTTATTATTTCTCTTGCCAAAAAAAACCCCCAGATCTATGCAGCTTGATTTTCATAGAGATGTTAAAAAAAACACCTATGTTTTACCTGTTTTCTTATCAGAAACTTTCTGCTATACCAGGAACTTTGATAATCTCACCACCAATTAATCCTGCTTTATTTGTTGCTTTTTGGAATTTTCCATGACTTACAGTATTCATCCATACTTCAGGATTCACTTCCTTTTGAAAATCAAGTAATCCATCAACATTTAAAGTTGCACAGATCAAATATGTTGTTGTTAAAAACAGCCACATCCTGAGAATGCCTGGAAAAAATATTTATTAATCACATATTAATTTTATCCATCCAAGTTGATTAATGAAATGAAAATAGAGTCCTAACAAAAACTTGAATAACCCAAGAAAGCTGAGACAATGTGGAAGGGAAAAAATTCAGCGAGCAAACTTAGAGCACTATTTACCTATTTTTCCACACGGAAAATGTCTTAACATAGTCCAGTTCTTAAAATAAAATGAATTTTTCTAGTAAAGTGGCTTATTTTTTGTCTTACTTTAATCTAAGTTTTTCAATAACTTAATGTTTTTGCTCACCTGTGAGTTACCAGAACACCTAAAGGTTCACATGGGAAGTTTCCACACCACAGCAATGTGGCAGGACAGGATTATCCCCTAGTTTAGCCCCACATCCCACACACACACAAAAAAGTTCAATGAACGAACAAACAAACCTTCAAATTTATAAGCTTACAATAGGCTTCTAGACTATTGCTCATGCAGACACCCAAAGGCAAAATTGGTGCATTAAAACGTGCAGTCTCATCCTCTTGCCATGGATTAGAAGCATGTCTCTTCAAAGGCTGGCCACCAAGAGCACAGTGGCATGAGCTCATCCTATGAGTACTGCGGTCAAATGGCCTGAATTTAAAGTCCAGCCTCGCCAGGAACAAGTTTTTTGACTTTAGGCAAGTTTTTTAATAGCTTTGTCTCCTGGTTTATTCATTGGTAAAATTAGATAATATAACATACCTCATAGTTTTATAGCAGGATTAAGTGACATAATATATGTAAAGCACTTGGCACAGGGCAAGCCCTTTAAAAATGCTTTCACTGTTTTTCTTATTCTTATTCTAAGAATGAGCAGGAGAGCAGCACTATAAAAAGACTTTACTCCAACCGATAAAATGACTGGTTTCCAGAATTCAGAAACTGCTTTTGAAGCTAAATAGCTTCCTATATATTTGTTGTATGGTAGAAGATGATTGTATATCAGTAGGTAAATTTTTAATTTTTGAAACCAATAATTGCTAATATCTAGGGAGTGCTCGCCCTGTGCCAGGCACTGTCCTAAATGTTTCATGTATGCTATTTAAATCTCACAGAAACTCCACTATTATCCTCATGTCATCCATGAACAAACAAAGGCTTAGAGAGGTAAAAGACGGGGCCCAAGCTCACAGAGCTAGCAGCTGACAGAGCCAGGATGGGAGCCCTGGCAGCCTCTCTGTAATATCTTTCCACTTGACCGCCACTCCAACTTGCCTCAGGGTTGTGTTAAAGCTCTCTCTTACCTAGTTCCCGAGGACTTGTTTCTGATTAGGGACTTCTGATGTTTTGCCTTTGGCATCTGGCTGAAGAATGAAGTATGGATGCAGAGACAGTTAGAAGCATGGAGGTGAAAAACAGGAAGCTTCTGGAAATGAGGTAACCCGGAACTGTGACACACGCCCAGGGTGTTTTCCTGACACACCAAATGCCATGATGCACTTGCAGGTTGGGAAATAGTGGCCTGCGTGATGCCAGATAACCAGTCTGACTGAATCCTCCAAGTCTCAACCGAGTGCCTGTTGCTGTTGAGAGGGGCAGCAACATTTTCAAACCAGTGTGTCAAATGGGGCAGTAGGATCCTAACGGACAAAAACAGACGCTAATATCTGCCTTCCCAGCCCACAGCAGGACTCCAGTAGGGTAAAATGAAGCAGTGTTTGTGACAGCGCCTTGTCAACAATGGAGTACGTAGGGGTGTGAGTGATTGCAACCAAATGGAGAAGATAAGGTAGTCATGACTCCCACCTCTCAGGCCAGAAGTTTGGAACCAGCAGTTTGGCCGAGGAAACTGACACACAGGCCAAAGACTGTTGCCAACTTTACTAGCAACCGTTGTTGCTGTTCCACAAACTTTTCTTTTTTTTAACTTTTTATTATGGTAACATGTATAACTCAAAATTGCCCATTTTAACCACCTTCAAGTGTACAAATCAGTGATGTTGACGACATTCGCAATGTTGTGCGACCATCACCACAAACATTACCAAAAGTTTTCCATCACCCCAAACACCAATTAAACATTAACTCCTCCATTCTCTATCTTAACCGCAGACCCTGGGAACCTGAATTCTAGTTTCTGTTTTTTGTTTTTTGTTTTTTTAAATTAGTAAAGTTGTTGTTTTACAGAAAAATCATGCATGAAATACAGAGCTCCCATATAATACCCTATTATTAACACCTTGTGTTAGTCTTCTGCTTTTTTAAAAAATAATAGCCATCCTAGCAAGTGTGAAGTGGTATGTTATGGTGGTTTTGGTTTGCATTTCTCCTATGGCTAATAATTTTGAGCATCTTTTCATGTTTATGGGCCATTTGCCTATCTTTTTTTAGAGAAATATCTACTCAAGTCCTTTGCCCATGTTTTAATTGGGTTATTTGTCTTTTTGTTGTTGAGTTGTAGGAATTCTTTATATATTCTGGATGTTAAACCTTTATCAGATGTATGGTTTGCAACTATTTCCTTCATTTTGTGGGTTTCTTGACAATGTCCTTTGATGCACAAAAGTTTTAATTTTTATGATGTTCATTTTATCAATTTTTTCTTTTTTTGCTCATGCCTTTAGTGTCAGCTTTAAGTAATCACTGCCAAATCCAAGGTCATGAAAGATTTCTCCTATGGTTTCTTCCAAGAGTTTTATGATTTTAGCTCTTATGCTAGGTCCTTGACTTATTATGAGTTGATTTTTCTATATGGTGTGAAGTAGGGGTACAACTTCATTCTTTTGCATGTGGACATTCATGCACATGCCAGTTTTACCAGCGTCATTTGTTGAAGACACCGTTTTCTTGCCATTTAACGTACTTGGCAACCTTGTCAAGAATAAGTTAGCCATAGATGTGTCGTTTCATTTCTGGACTCTCAATTCTATTCCATTGGTCTATATGTCTATATTTACACCAGTACCATACTGTTTTGATGACTGTGGCCTTGCAGTAAGTTTTTTTTGTTTCCTTTTGTTTTTTGTTATTTTGCAGTAAATTTTGAAATGGGGAATTGTAAGACCTCCAAGTTTTTTCTTTTTCAAGATTGATTTATCTATTCAGGTCCCCTTGTGAGTCTATACGAATTTAAGGATCAGCTTTTCCATTTCTGCAAAAAAGGCTGCTAGAATTTTGGTAGGGATTGATTTGAATATGTAGATCATTGGTGGGGGGGTAGTATTGGCAGCTTAACAATAGTAAGTCTTCTGATCCATAAACATGGGATGTCTTGCCATTTAGGTCTTTGTTAATTTCTTTCAATAGAGTTTTATAGTTTTCAGTGTGCAAGTCCTTCACCTCCTTGATTATATTTATTCTTAGATATTTTATTCTTGTAGATGCTATTGTAAATGGAATTCTTTTCTTAATTCCCATTTCAGATATTCACAGATGGCATATAGAAACCCAAGTCATTTTTGTATGTTAATCTTGTACTGTAAAACTTTGCTGAATTAGTTTTTTTAACTTTATTAATTTTCTTGTGGACTCTTATGAATTTTCTATATATAGGGTCATGTCATCTGTGAATAAAGATAGTTTTAATTCTTCCTTTCCACTTTGGACAACTTTCATTTCTTTTTCTTGCTTGTGGTGAATAATAGTGGTGAAAGCAGGCATCCTTATCTTGTTAATAATCTTAAGGGAAAAGCTTTCAGTCTTTTACCATTGAGCACAATGTTAGCTGTGGGTTTTACATAAACACTCTTATGTTGAGGATGTTCCCCTCTATTCCTATTTTTCTGAGTTTTTTTAATCATGAAAGTGAGTTGGATTTTTTCAAATGCCTTTTTTTTGCATCTATTGAGATGATCATGTGAATTTTTCCTTAATCTTATTAATGTAGTATATTAACTTGCTTGATTTTCTTATGTTGAACCACCCTTGCATTCCTGGGATAAATTCCACTTAATCATAGCATCTAATTCTTTCAATACACTTTTGGATTTGGTTTGCTAATATTACTTTGAGAATGTTTGCATTTATATTCATAAGGGAAATTGATGTGTAGTTTTCTTTTCTTGTGATGTCTTTATCTGGCTTTGGTATCAGAGTAAGATTTCTTAAGTCATTTTGAGAGGTAAGATTTCACTACCCTTCAATTTTTGGAAAATTTGAGCAGGATTGGCATTATTCTTCTTTGAAAATTTGGTAGAATTCACCAGTGATGCCAGCTGGTTCTGGACTTTTCTTTGATGGGGGAGTTTTGATTATTGATTCAACTTCTTGTTATAAATGTGTTGAGATCTTCTACTACTTCTTGAGTCAGTTTAGGTAAGTTGTGTGTTTGTAGAAATTTGTCCACTTCATCTAGATTATCTGGTTTGTTGGTGTTTGGTCACCCACAAACTGACAAACTATTTACTACCTTAAGCAAGGTAGAATTGGATGCCTAAGGAGATAATGATGACAATTTAGCTCTAAACCACACCGGTAATACCAGATAATGGAAGCATGTGTGCTTCAATTTTCTACTTCACTATACATTAAATGAATCTCTTTCATCCCCCAGTATAAAGAAGGGTAGGGAAAATTGGGTTGTTTTCCAACATGATACAGATATTTCTGTTCTATTAGTTATGGACTGATACCCAATTTTTTCAGGAACAATGTTATTCAGTCATGTCTAAATCCTAAGGTCTGCTCCACTTGAGTGGGAAAGCTTTTGCCAATTAGTTGAAAATGCACCATATACTGGAACAGGTAGAAAAGTTTGCACCACTCCAAACTCATTCAGTCTTAGATGAAAAATTCAACCTACTAATAGACAGAACAATGCCATAGGTGTGTGGACTTGCTTGGAATCTCTTAAGGTTTATGACTTTATAAACAGTCCCTAATAACAAAACTTTAATGGACACTTCAGAGAGCTCTTATAAATACAGTGTTATTAATATTAATGTTAATGTGTTGCCATCATTTCATGGACAAATACTATGAATATAGTTCAACTTCTCAGGCCTTTACAGATTGTAAACTACCTCAAATCTTCATAAATATTTCTATACTATTGACTTTTTATATTTCTTTTTCATTTTTGAGGGTTATCTCAATAAGCTATACAATTCTTCCAAATTTCCATTTCCTTTATTTGTACAAAAACAAAGATTTATCAAATAACTAAAGCAAATATTTTCCTCAATGTTTTCATCACTCTTCTGATGTGACCTTGCTGCTTTCATAAATATTCAAAACATTAAAATGAAATAAATGGAAAGTTTTTCTTGGCCCTGGGGAATTCTAAATGGTAATCCCTATACTCTAAAAGTTAAAATTTTTCTTGTACTTTTTCTTAGAACTAGATGATCTTAGAACTGGAAAGAAATTTGGGGCAAAATATAGCTTAATGGAAAACCTATCAGAAGGCCTGTGTTATTTCTGGTATCTTGATCTGAGGATCATATTATAACTGAGAAAATTATATAATTATGACTGCCCATTCAATTATAAAAATGGTTGAAAATACATGGTTGAACATAGATCCTTGACCTTGGTGTCTAGCTGTGAAAATAATTTTCAGTTTCCTCTCAATGTCCTAATTCAAAACACACTTGCTATTACAATATTTTATCTTTCTTTTGTTTGATTTTTTTCTCTATCCTCAAAGACTGCCTTTCCTTAACACATTGTGTTCTGTAAAAGATGACATGGTTTTCTCTAGAAAATAACTGAAATTTAAAAGATTAGGCTGCAACCAACAAAATTGAAACTAATTAGAATTTTGGAAAAGGAATAACTTGAAATCTCACTCTTTTGAGACAAATTTTGCCTTGGATTAAAGACTTTACAAGGACAAGAATACAGCACTTGTCCCTTGGTAGCTAGATAATTTATCTAATCCATCCTGCATCCAGAAATTCACACAGAGCCATAAGCATGTGTGTGGGTAAAATGACTAATTAGCACATTTTGGCCTGAGAAACAACACTTTAAATTACATTTTAAAATTTCATTTCTTTATGCATAAAACAAAATTGGTAATGTTTGTGATATCTATAAGGAACAATACTTTTTTTAAATTGCTCATTAGAATGAAGCCTGTTCCTCTTAGTGTTTGTGTCAATGAATTTTCTGTTTCAGCTCCACTATACTACACCCATCTTCAAACACAGTATGGCTGTATTAAAGATGCAGAATAAAGCTGCATATGAGGATTGTGGGAAGTTGGCTATGGACTAACAGGCAGAGCTGAATGCTCTCACAAAAACAATGGAGAAAGAGGCAAAAGCTGTCCAAGGGACTTGCTTACAGGGTCAGCTGACCCGGACTGTGCTACACAACTCCCAGGAGGGTGAGGGACAGGAAGACAAAGAAGCTGAAACGACAAACACGATTTACCGAGTCCCCTGTGGCAACCGGAAAGGATTCCCCTCTCCCAGCCCCAAGATATTAAGCTGGGGTAAAACATCTGGCTTACTGCAGCCGACTGACAGGGGACCAGACATCTTCCTCCCGGTCAGATGTTTCAGGGAAAATGGTGGGGAGGTCAGGGTGCTTTTCTTCAGTGAATTCAGCCAGCAGAGCCCGCTTTGAATCTCCAATCTGGAGATTCACACAGGAACACAGAACAGCCAACACTGAAACACCTCTGTGGAACAGTGTACTGACTAGCACCATCTGCTGGTCAGACTGGAAATTGCATGTTCAAAAACTGTTAATGCTCCCTGTATCCAACCTCTGGGAGAAAATCTGCACCCCACTAGTGAGTTCCTGGCCTGATTTTGAAAACTTAAGCTGGGCAATTTAAAAGACTGAGAATAAGTTGAACCAAATATCAAAGAAGAGCTGTGGGAAAACAAAAAACAAAAAACATTAGGCAAAAGAGAGAAATTAGGCATCAGAGTAAATTCACCAGCATATTCAGATGCCTAGACATCACCAAAAAATTACAAGCCATACTAGGAAATAGGAAGAGATGGTCCAGCCAAAAGAACAAACCAAATATCCTGAATAGATACAGGATTTAAGACAATTGAACAGTGGTAATCACACAACTCTCCTAAATCACTTCAAAGAATTTAAAGAAAATATTACTAAAGAAATAAAGAATATTAAGAAGATACTGGGTGAGCATAAAGAACAATTTGAAAGCCTACAAAGAAAAGTAACAGACCTTATGGAAATGAAAGACACAATGGATGAGACTGAAAATACATTAGAGGCACATAAGAGCAGATTTGAATTGCTTGAAGACAGAATTTAGTGATTTTGAAGTCAGAACATCTGAACTGGAAAAAAACAAGAACAAAAAGAGAAGAGAATGAAAAATGGAACAGAGTCTCAGGAAATTGAATGACAACATGAAATACACAAATATTCATATTATTGGTGTCCCGAAGGAGAAGATAATGGAAAAGGGGCAGAAAGAATATTTGAGGAAATAATGACCAGAAACTTCCCAACACTTATGAAGGACATAAATATCAATATCTAAGAAGAACAATGCACTCCAAACAGAATAAATCTGAATAGACCTACCCCGAGTCACCTACTATTCAAAATGACAAATATCAGAGATAAAGAGAGGACTGAAAGCAGCAAGAGAAAAGGAAGGCATCACATACAAGGGAAACTCGATAAGATTACGTGCTGACCTCTCATCAGAAACTATGAAGAAGAGAAGAAAGTGGTATGATGTATTTAAGGTACTGAAAGAGAAAAACTGCAAGCCAAGGATTCTGTATCTGGCAAGGCTGTTCTTCAGATAATGAGGGTGAGTTCAAAGTCTTCACAGACAAACAAAAACTGATAGAATATATTACCAAAAGACCAGATTTGCAAGAGATACTCAATGGAGTGCTGCAGCCTGAAAGGAAAAAACAGGGGTGAGAGATTTGGAGAAGAGTTTAGAAATGAAGATTATCAGGAAGAGTAAACTAGAGGATAGGAAGACACACAATAGAATGATATGACAATAGAGAGCTGAAGGACAAAATGGATGAAGGAAGTAATGCCTTTACAGTAATAACACTGAATGTTAATGGATTGAGCTCCCCAATCAAAAGACATAGACTGATAGAATGGATAAGAAAAATATGAGCCGTCTATATGTTGTCTACAAGAGATCCACCTCAGATGTAAGGACCCAACTAGGTTAAGAGTGAAAGGTTGGAAAAATGTATTCCATGAAAATAGTAACCAAAAAAAAAAAAAGAGCTGGAGTAGACCAGATAAATGCAAAATAACAACATTTTAGTATGTGAACAACAATTACTCAGTGCAAATGGCAAATTGTTCCTGTGTTTTGCATTCCGTAATTTTTTTCATACAAAATAAACACTTGCTTTTAATTGAGGGGAGGTAGAGAAGAGATATATTTTTGGGTACTTCATTTTTCTTTAACCCTTTCTTATTCATTATCTTTAATTAAAATAATCTATCTGGATCAATAATGATTTAGCATGACTACTGTTGAATAAGATTTTGAGTTTTTCTGCCTCATAAAATTATGAGTTGATTAATTTTATCTGCTGTAATTCATTCCAATAAGATGTGAAGAATTCCCAAATAGGAATTTGATTATCCAGACAGAATTATGGCCTAAATGGATATTAAATAACTAAATCAATAATTTATTTCATTTTTAGAGACTATTATGTCCAATAGTTAGAGCTGTTATATAAAAATTAGAATTATGTTATAATTAATTTCTATTATATTTGAATTATTATTTACATTTATAAATGTTTGTTGCTATGCTATTTATTTTTTATAATTGATTATATTATATCTGACCTGGCCTTGGACTCGTGTTTAAAATTTGTAATTTCTTTCAATCTATTTTACAATTTTACAGTAAAGCACTTTTTAACAGCTAAAAAAAAGTCATTGATTATACACTTTGTATCCATCATATGGTATGTGAATATATCTCAGTAAAACTGCTTAATAAACAAGTAAATAATTGCAGAAGAATAGCCAGAAATAGCAGCTATGTACAGCAGGGGAAACAGAGATTGAGAGGTGAGAAATTTTATTGTTTGTTTGTCTCTTTTTTGTTTATTATTATTATTATTATTGAAATAATGAAAATGCTTTAATAAAATGATTGAAGTGTTGAATGCACAACTATATGATTATACCAAATACCATTGATTTTACACTTTGGATAAATTGTCTGCTTTATTAATACGTATCAATAAAATGGATTAATTTTTTAAAAAGATGCAGAAGAAAGAAATAAATCAGAAGTTCTATTGATCATAAATAACTGAAATATTGAAGATTTGTGAAGAGGCCATAATAAACTATTGAATATACACTCATCCCAATCCAAAATGCTCAAAGGAAAGATCACTTGCATTCATAAAAGAAGTTATTGCAGAAAGATGCTGGTGGCTGCCCTTGATGAAACCCGCATCCTGAAGCGTAAGGGCTGTGTTGGTGGCAAAGGGCTAAGGCTTGTGAGAATGGATAGGAAGGTCCATACCATCAATCAGGAGGAAACTTAAACCATCTGTTTCCCAATAAGCTTTACTTACCTCACTGCTTGCCTAAGGTGTAGGATTTATTTATAGTATTCTTTAGACTCATTTTATATTTGAATTCCTGTAGGAGGTATATTCAAATGGAGATTCTTTTTTAAAAACTACACACAGAAGACTTAGCGAGAAATTCAAGTTGGATCTAGTTTAAGATATGGTCTCATCAGTTTGTGGAAGTAAATTAAGCAGTGGTTGGAATTTGCAAAGAGGTAACATTGGCTGTTTTGACATATGTTCCTGTTTCTTTCCTGAATTAAGTTTCCATTTTGTTAACTTACTATGAAATCACCTTCAAACCTCCCCAGTTCTTGGAAATTAGTAGATGGCTTTCAGTTTCAAAGTATCTTGGTTAAGCTTCTTGATTTATCCCACCCGTAATCACCATCAACATGGTGGGCACTCAAAAATATTTGCTGAGTTAGTGAATAAATGAATAGATGGATGAATCCAGAAGTTCAGAGAACTTAGCTTAGTTATCAAGGAATAATAATATTAATAATAACAGTGAATCATTACTAAATTATTTACTACATGCTAGGTATTTCACTTTAATATACTATCAGCTTGGCTATAAATTCTACTGGATCTCTTTGTTCTTAGGTGTGTTTAAATGGACATTTTTCTTAATATTATTACTAGTAAATTTTTTTTTTTTAAGATTTATTTATTTATTTATCCCCCCCTTGCTGCTTGTGTTTTACTGTGTCCATTCGCTGTGGGTTTCTTCCATGTCTGCTTATCTCCCCCTTGCTGTGAGGTCCTGCTGCATCAGCCCACC
>JAQZBX010089986.1:0-12564 GCA_029593785.1 Cabassous unicinctus
AGGATTCCCATGTTCCCCGCCTCCCACACCTCCCATAACATCCCACACCAACATCCTTCATCAGTGTGGAACATCACCCATAATGGATATACACATCCTGGGGCTTTGCCACCTAGCATAGACCACATTTCACATCATAGACCACCCTCTCTCCCACACAGTTCTGCATGGTATATGCTGATGTAAAATGGCCTACATCAAAGCAGGAGTTCTTAAGTTCCACTGACCCCTTTACCGGTCAGGTGAAAACCACAGACCCCTTAGTAATTCCACACTCTACTGTGTACTATTTAATAAATACATCACACATGTACCAACACATTCCCACAAGAATAATGTCTTTTTGAATGTTCAATTCAAGCTCATGGACCCCCTGAAATCTTTCCATTGACCCTTTGGGGGTCCATGGACCCCTGGTTAATAAACCCTGCTTTAAAGACTCATAGAGGGGGTGGCAAGATGGAGGCAAAGTAAGGAGCTCCAAGAGTCAGCTTGTCCTACGGTACAATTAGAAATCACCCAGAGCTATCTAAATCAACTGTTTGAGAGGCCCAGGAGAACAGAAGATCATCCTGCAACATCCTTGGAAGAACAGAAGGAGGAGACTGCCCATCTGCAGTAAAGATTCTTGAGCAGAGTACTCCATGCCACAATGACAGATACCCATCCCATGCTGGCAGCGTAAGACACCTCAGGAGTTATGACGTTATTTCCTGGATAGAGGTGGAAGCTCCATTTCCAAAATAGGTGAGGAAGAGATGGTTGAGCACTGACTTCAGCTACTGATTAGTAAATTTAGCTGGCTGAAGTCCAATCCTAAGAACAGCTAAAGTTTGAACTTGTCCAAGTCAGAAAAAAGCCAGTAACCTCCATTTTAGCTCCACCCCCAGAATGTGGGGAGGTGGGGCTGATTGAAAATCACAGTGACAATAGGGAACAGCTTCTTTACACCCCAGCTTCAGGCCTGCCTCTGGCAGGGCAGAGGCTGGGCACACCTGCACCAGCCTCTCTGGACAACTGTAGTCACTTTTGGCCCTCACACACTAGACTGTTGGACACATCTGTGGCTCCAACACTGCCCCCAACAGAGTGGAAGAGAAGCAGTGTTCCCTCAGCCTCTCCAAGCAACTGCAGTCACTTTCAGCCCAGACAAGATTGTTACACACACTTGTGACTCCATCCCTGCCCCTGGCAACTGCATCAAACATCAATCTATCTGGGCAACAGCAGTCAATTTTGACCTACACGGCTTACTTTGCTGCCCATACCTGCGGCTCCATCCCTGCCACAGGTAGGGGAAGAAGGGGAATGGAGATTCATCAATCTCTCCGGGTAACTACAGATGGTCTTGGTCTACACAGTTAGGATTACTGCACATGGTTGCAGCTCTGTCCCTACCTCTGGCAGAGGAGAAAGGTGGGAGAAGCCTCACTGGTTCCTGGGGCAACTCAGGCAGCTTCAACCTCCATACTTACAGTACCAACTGCTTCCTCAGCTCCTACTCTACAACTAGCAAGGGGAAAGGGGCAAGAAACAGATGAAAATGAGCTGAAAATATTCAGTTTGGGTAAATATAAGCCATTATAGAGTTCTGAATTAAGTTAAACCAAATATCAAACAGGGGCTGTAGCATAAAGCCAATCAAATAGAAAGCCCTACACTAAAGAGAGAAACTGAGCCCAAAATAAACACATCTAGTAAATCAGATGCCAAGACACCAACAAAAAATTACAATCCAAACCAAGAAACAGAAAAATATAGCTCAATAAAGGAACAAACTAACCCTCCAGATAACGTAAAGGATTTGAGACAACTAATCATAGATGTTCAAACAAATCTCCTTAATAAATTCAATGAGATGGCTAAAGAGATTAAGGACATCAAGACACTGTGTGAGCAAAAGAGTATTTGAAAGCATACATAGAAAAATAGCAGATCTTATAAGATTGAAAGACAGAATAAATGAAATTTAAAAAGCACTGGAAAAAATAACAAAACAAATAAGATAAGAAAAATACACTGGAGGCATAACAGCAGATTTGAAGAGGCAGAAGAAAGGATCAGTGAGCTTAAAGATGGGGTCTCCAAAAGAGAACATACAAAAGAATAGATAAAGAAAAGAATGGGGAAAATTGAACAGGGTCTCAGGGAACTAAATGACGAGAAGAGATGTGCAAACATGTGTGTCATGGGTGTCCCAGAAAAAGAAGAAAAGGGGCAGAAGGAATATTTGAGGAAATGATGGTAGAAAATTTCCCAATCCTATTGAAGGACAGAGATATCCATGTCCCAAAAGTACAACTTACTCCCACCCAAATAAATCTGAATAGACCTACTCCAAGACACATACTAATCAGAATGTCAAATGCCAACGATAAAGAGAGAATCCTGAGGGCAAGAAGAGAAAAGCAATTCATCACATACAAAGATACCCAAAAAGATTAAGTGCTGATTTCTAATCAGAAACCATGAGGCAAGAAGGCAATGGCATGATATTTTTAAGATACTAAAAGAGAAAAACTGCCAGCTAAGAATCTTATATCCAGCAAGATTGCCTTTCAAAAATGAGTGAGTTTAGAATATTCACAGATAAACAGAAACTGTGAAATTTTGAAATCAAGAGACCGGCTTTGCAGGAAATACTAAAAGGGGTGTTAAGCCTGAAAAGAAAAGACAGGAGAGAGAGAGGCTAGGAAGAGAGTCTAGAAATGAAGATTATATCAGTAGAAGTAACTAAAGTGTAAAAAGAGTGGTGAAAATAAGGTATGACAGATAAAATCCAAAGGTCAAAATGAGTGAAGTAAGAACTACTTTTATAATAATAATATTGAATGCTAATGGATTAAATTCCCAATCAAAAGACACAGACTGGAAGAACGGATAAGATAATATGAGCCATCTATATACTGTCTACAAGAGACTCACCTTAGACCCAAGGATACAAATAGATTTAAAGTGAAAGACTGGAGAAAGATATTCCACGCATGCAGTAACCAAAAAAAAAAAAAAAAAAAAAAAAAAAGGCTGGAGTTGCTATACTTATATCAGATGAAATAGATTATTAGAGACAAGGAAGGACATGATATATTAATAAAAGGGGCAATGCATCAGGAAGAAATAACAATCATGAAAGTATATGCACCTAGCCAGGATGTCTCAAATTACATGAGGCAAACACTGGAAAAACTGAAAGGAGAAACAGATGTCTTTACAATAATAGTTGGAGACTTCAATACACCACTCTCAGCTTTGGATAGGAAAATCTGGATAGAGGATCAATAAAGAAACAGAGAGTTTGAATAAAATGATAAATGAAGTAAACCTAATAGACATATACAGAACATTGTACCCCAAACCAGCAGGATATACATTCTTCTCAAGTGTTCATGGAACTTTCTCCAAGATAGGCTAAATATTGGGTCACAAAACAAGATCTCAATACATTTTAAAAGATTAAAATTATACAAAGCACTTTCTCTGACCATAAGGAATAATAAAGCTGGAAATCAATAACAGGCAGGAAAAGAGAAAATTCACAAATATATGGAGATTAAACAACACACTCCTAAATAATCAGTGGGTCAAAGAAGAAACTGCAAGAGAATCAATAAATACCTTGAAACAAATGAAAATGAGAACACAACATATCAAACCCACTGGGATGCAGCAAAGGCAGTGCTGAGAGGTAAATTGATAGCCCTCAATGCTTACATTAAAAAGGGAGAAAGAGCTAAAATCAGAGACCTAACTGCACATCTGGAGGAACTAGAAAAAGAACAGCAAACTATTCCCAAAGCAAGCAGAAGGAACGAAATTACAAAGATCAGAGCAGAAATAAATGAAATTTAGAACAAAAAAACAATCGAGAGAAGTAGCAAAAACAAAAGTTGGTTCTCTTGAGAAGATTTTACAAAATTGACAAAAAATTTACAAGACTGACAAAGAAAAAAAGAGAAAAGATACAAATGAATAAAATCAGAAATGAAACGGGGACATTACTACTGACCCCACAGAAATAAGAGAGCTCATAAGAGGAAACTATGAAAAATTGTATGCCAACAAACTAGACAATGTAGATGAAATGGAAAAATTCCTAGGAATATATGAACAACCTACACTGACCCTAGAATAAGTAGAAGACCTCAAGAAGCCAATCACAAGTAAAGAGATTGAAACAGCTTCTCAAAATGAAAAGCAGAGGAACAGATAGCTTCACAGGTGAATTCTATCAAGCATTCAAAAGAAGATTTAATACCAATATTACTCAAACTCTTCCAAAAAATGTATGTAGAATTTTTAATTAGCTTGACTGTATAGGTGTGGCAATGGATAGAGTTGATTGTAACACACTACAGTGAGTATAACTAATTCGGCTGGTTTATAACTGGGATTGTGGCTGAAAGGGGAAGTTTAGGAGCATAAATATCAATTGAAAGAAAGCTAG
Source organism: Cabassous unicinctus (assembly GCA_029593785.1). Taxonomy (NCBI): domain Eukaryota; kingdom Metazoa; phylum Chordata; class Mammalia; order Cingulata; family Chlamyphoridae; genus Cabassous; species Cabassous unicinctus. The sequence continues at coordinate 4,445 of JAQZBX010089986.1, forward strand.
AGAATAATCTAAGGACCGAATAGTATAGTGAACCCAGAGGTAGATAAGGATTGTGGTTAACAGTACAAATAAAAGAATGTTCTTCTATGAACTAGAACAAATATACATCACTATTACAAGGTGGTAAGAATATGGTGATGCATGGGAAAAATACAATTAATGTAACTTATGGACTACAGTTAACAGCAATACTGTAATATTCTTGCATCAATGTCAAAGAAGGAGCTATATCAATGGTAAGTGTCAATAATAGGAGGGTAGAGGATTTTTTCTTTTCGACTAAGGAAAATGTTCAAAAATTTATTGAGGTGATAACTGCACAGCTCTGTGATGAAAATGAGAGCCACTGAATGTACAATTTGGATAGATTGCACAAGGCATGGGACTGTATAACACAGTTGTAATGGTTGGCCAATTTGATGTAATTATGAATTCCAAAAATATAATTGGATCATGCTTGTAAACTGATCTGTTAATCTGGGCATGATTAGGTTATGATTAGGGTGTTGAGCCCCACCCCTTGGGGGTAGGGAATCAAATATAAAAGGCATGGCAAGAACGGTTTTTGAGAAGCAGTCTTTGAGAAGCAGCTTTGATGTTGGAAAGAAGGCCCCAGGAGAAGAGAAGTGAGCCGTTTGCCTGATTGCCTACAGTTGACTTTGTGGAGGAAACAGGAGCTAAGCCCAGAGAGAAACGCAGCCCCAGGAAGAAAGGAACCCAAGAAGCCTGAACCCTGGGCAAATGTCGGCAGCTGTCTTGCTCCGACACGTGACAATGGACTTTGGTGAGGGAAGAAACTTATGCTTTATGGCCTGGTAACTGTGGACTTCTACCCCAAATAAATAGAGTTTATAAAGACCAACCCATTTTTGGTATTTCACTTTAGCACCCCTTTGTGTGGTGGAAGATAGACTGTTATTAACAGTACAAATATGAGAGTGTTCTCTCATGAACTATAACAAAGGTACAATAATAATACATAGTGCTAATAATAGGGGGTGTATGGAAATAACATACCAAATGTAAGCGATGGACCACAGTTAGTGGTAATAGTCTAATGATGTTCTTTCATAATCTGTAACAAATGTTCCACAACCACGTGAGGTGTTGGTGGAGGGGTGATGTACAGGAATTCTGCACATTACGCATGATAGTTTTGTAAGATCACAACTTCTCTAATAAAAAATATATATTTTTAAAAAGACATACATGCTTTACTCCATAGGAAAGGTGGTAACTTCCCTAGAATAGAGCCTACTGACTTCCTATTGGTTATACAATTTAGCAAACCAGTTCATCTGGCGTTCCCTAGAGTTTTGCCCTACATGAGCACGACTCTCTAACCCTAAGTAAGGGCTAGAGAAAAGGATGTTACTAAAAGAAGAATCACTGAGGTATAAGACCTAACAATAAGAAAGAAGTCTGAAGAAGCAGTAACTTCAATAGCCACCTGAGGAAATTAGGTGCAGATGGAATTTCCCCAAGGGCTCCACGAAACACAGGAAGAACAGGGATGCTAATAAAAATGACTTTCTCAAAAAGAGGTTAAATTGTGAGCTTTATGCAAGCAATTTCACGACATTGTAGAAAAAAATGTTAACAGAATGGTTAAAAAGAAGAAGTTTAGTGTTTGAAAGAAATATCAGTAACATGGACTATACCCTCACCCAGTACTGAAAATAACAAATAAGCAAGGAATTATTGTGCATGCCCACAATAAATGTGTGCATTATGTGTAAGTATCATGGCTCTAATTAGGTAACCGACCACTGGATGTAAGATGAAAATAAAATAAACCAGGGGAAAGAAGGCAGGGGAAAAGGTCAGAATACCACGGCGGAAAGCTTCAGTTGCTCTGTCTGCATAACTCTATCAGTCTGCCAAAGGGGTGCCAAAGTCTGTTGGCTTTATAAAGGGTATTTATTTAGGGTAAAAGCTTACAGCTACAGGGCCATAAAAAGTACAACTCAAAGTTTCTTTCTCACCAAAGTCAATTTCCACGTGTTGAAGCAAGATGACAAGGTTCTTTTTGGATCCTGCCATGTGACAGAAAGAGGATGTCTCCAACAGCTAAAGCCCCAGGGAGAGATGAGCCATTTGCCTAATAGTTTGCAGTTGACCTTGGGAAGAGACCAGAACATCTGTGACTGATATAGAAGGACTGGAAAGGAACGAGCCCTATGCCAATAGAGAGAGAGGCCTGGGAGCCCGGAGAGGAAGGAAAGACCAGGCAGAGATCAGCGACCATCTTGCTTCAAAGTTCTCTCCTCTGTTCTGTGTGCCTTCTTGAATGAGTGTCCGTTTTTATATTAGACCCAGCAAGGGGGCAGAGACTCAACCGGAGTCGACTTGACTACATCCACTGACACAGTCAAATCAAAAGCCCTAATCTTAACAGGTAATTGAATCAAAGACACCTTAGCTGAATTTAATACAATCAAAGGGTATCACATCCAGAGCAATAGTTTATAAACATATTCTTTCTCTTTTTGGGATTCATAAAATAATCTCAAGCTGCTACACTTCACCTCTGAATCCCAAAAAAAGATACTACAATATTCGAAAATCCTTAAATCACTTCAGTAGCAATTCTAAGCACAAAATCACAACAAAATCAGTATAGGAGTACAGTTTGTCTTGGGGCAAAGTTCCCTCTGGCTGTAAACCTGTGAAACTCACAAAACAAGTTATCTGCTTCCAATATACAAATGAGGCACAGACACAGGATAAAAATTTACATTACCATAAGGAGAATTTGGGAGGGAAACATGCATCATGGGTCACCAACAGTTCCGAAAATAACTAAACACAATAACAAAAGCTATAGAGGGAAAGGAGATGAAGGGCATAGAAGGAAAGAGAAAAGTAAAGATAGTGTCACAAAGAATATGTAGTTCACTCTTTTTTCCTTCTCCTGAGTATACTGAGGTATATTCTACACATTTCAAATTAAGCCAGGAAAATCAATACACACAGTAATAATGTGCCATAGCTTCATTCGTGGGTTCTGTAAGGACTGTCAGTAATGCCTCCTAGAGAACCCTTCGAAAAATGATTCATGATGACACCCCACACCTTTAGGTTTATGAGGGGACAACACCCATTGAACAGGATTTGGTGCCACAGGAAATCTTTGCATTAATATGTAATTGTCTCAATGTTTCTCCTACCTGTTTCCCCTCAATGAAATGTCTATTTGGATAATTTGCATTGAACACATGTACCATATATCAGATATAACCCAGAAGGCTGGGGGCGGGGGGAGGAGTACAGAATTAGACAGAAATAAAAATATTTCATTAAATCAATTAACTGGCAAATTCACATACAAGAGCATTGGCAAAGGGGTTCCACATTTTAAATACAGATAAAATAAAGTCCCATTTGTAAGATGCTTAGAACTGCCTGGCATGTGCAAAGTGTTTGATAAATAAAAAATTAAAATGTGAGTGTGTTTGCATTATATATATATATATATATATATCATATTAACTTTTCTAAGAATACTGCCTATTGTTTAAAAAAATCCGTTTGAAATAGCAGCAAGGCCCTGTCAAAATGCTACCTAGTTTACACTATTTCCCTGTCAGACACATTAAGGTTTTATAAGAGAATAAAATATCTTGCTAGCCAAAGATACTCCAACTTTAAATAAATCTACAGTGTTTGCCCTTTGGCTTCCCTTATTTTGGAAATAAGTAGAGCACCTCTGAGCCAAGTGGTTGTTGCAATAAACTGATTTTAATTTTGTTACTGTTTTGCTTAAGTACCTATAAGGTAAAAGGAGAAACAATGAAAAGTAAAGGCACATCACACTCCATAGAGATGATTCACAATGATCAATCTGCTTGGCTTTGGCTAAGACAGTAAAAATGCAAAATCTAAAAACAAAACAAAACTCAAAAAGATGTAAAAATGAATCTGAACATAAGAAAGTGATTGTACTATTGTTTTTCAGGTAATCAAGCAAAATTTAACTGAAGCTAGAATTGTTGGAAGTTAATTCTCAATGGTTAATACAACTAGATTTTGCAGGTGGATGAAAACTGACCAAAGGCAATAAGGAAATCTGTCTTGCAGTGGACACTGGAATTACCTCCATTAGGGCTGCTGAAGGGTAAATGGGTCCTGAACTCCAAAGTATCCTCTTCCGTTTATCTCCCCAAATTCACCCTACTGCTGCAGGCTAAATCCTAGGACCCCAACTCATAGAATGTTAAAAATGAAAGGGGTCCTAGCAATCACTTACCTTCTTCATTTTACAAAGAAATATACTGAGACCCAGAGAACTTACGCTCCTTGTGCAAAGTCACACACCAGTTAATAGAGACATGCCCGGCTCCCTTTCTGTCACACCAGTTGGCATAGCTGATTTCCCATGAAGATTCTCACCCTGCCATGTCACTGCTGTCTCAATTTTATCATCTCTCTGGACCTCTAAATGTTTTGACAATTCTCCTATTCAAATATGTCACAAACTTGGAGCTTGATTATATACTGTTGGGGTTGAATCATGTCCCCCACAAAAATCATGTTCAGGTCCCAACCCCTTGGCCCTGTGGCTGTGAACCAATTTGTTAATAGGACCTTTGAAGATGTTAAGATTAGTTAAGGTGAGCCCAAACTGATCGAGAGTGGGTCGTAATCCAATATGGTTGAAGTCCTTATAAGCAAAGGAAACTGGACATGGAAGGAGTAGCCAGAAGCCAGAAGCCAACAGAACACAGAAGAGAAAGATGCCACCATACACATTGCCTTGTGATGGAAAAGCCAAGGACCAAGGATCGCAAGCAGCCAGCCCCAGAATGCCACAGTCTTCAGAAAGAAAGCACTGCCTTGCTGATGCCACAGTTTTGGACTTCTCTAATTTTGGATTTCTTCTAGCCTCAAAGCAGTGAGCCAAGAAATTCCCACTGCTTAAGCCAACCCATTGTATCTTATTTGCTTTAGAAGCTGACAAACTAAGACATATAATAACCATCACAATTTCAAAATGCAAGAATTGTAAATTAAGGCATAACTCTGCCCAACCAATCACCACCATAGACCCTACTATGGAAACTGGCTAGTCTAGGGTTTAAGGTCCCAGCATGACACAATTTTCAGGGAGAAAGCACTGCTTGTGAGGAATATGAATTATCAAAGAAAACATTTCTCATCTATACCCCCACATTTTTCTTTAAGTTTTTTTAAGATTTATTTATTTATTTATCCCCCCCTCCCCCATTGTTTTGCACTCGCTGTCTGCTATCTGTGTGTTCTTCTGTGTCTACTTGTCTTCTCTTTAGGCGGCACTGGGAACTGATCCTGAGACCTTCCAGAGTGAAGAGAGGCTGCTCAATGTCTTGTGCCATCTCGGCTTCCTGGTCTGCTGTGTCTGTTATTGTCTCTCTTCTGTGTCTCTTTTTGTTATGTCATCTTGTTGCACCAGCTCTCCACGCAGACCAGCACTCCTGCGCAGGCCAGCACTCCGCTCCAGCCAGCTTCCTTTTCACCAGGATGCCCAGGAATCAAACCCTGGACCTTCTATATGGTAGACAGGAGCCCAATTGCTTGAGCCACATCCACTTCCCTCTTTTTTAACTTCTATTTTTATGTGCGTAAGTTTAGTGCCAAGTCCCTACAAATGCTACCATCTATTTAGATTTTGATTAACAGGAAGGCAGACAGATGGAGCCAAGATAGTTATCTGTGCTGCTCTATATTCTACCACCAACTCTCTAAGGTAAAATGCCCAGTCTGATGGTCAATATTTCAGTGTTTTCATTATATAATTATTTTTCTAGATAATGATAAGAAAGGATGACTTTCCATTTTAAAAGATTGAAGAAGTAAAATACTAAAATTTATATTTTTTTCTATCCTCAACTTGCTTTTCATGCTTCTTTCAAAGTTTTTATATTTTCTTGTTCTTGTGGACACGTTTTGAAATTAGCTCATGTTAACTTATTCTTCCATAGATTTCCAATGTAAAAAAAATTATCTTCTTAGGATCAACACAACAAACATTGAGAACTGACAAATATTAGCCCATTGGAAACAAAGACTTTCAGGAACACAATACTTGCACTCTACTATTTACAAAAAAGTAAAACAGTTGACCTTTTATTTCTCTCTATATATAAACATTATGTATCTACATCATAGTTTTCTAATTTGTAAATCTCTCAAATTCTTTTTATTGCCTTAAAAACTGCATATTTAAAGCTACAGAAAATTTATGATATAGGTGAATGTTTAAGAGGAATCACTTACATGTCTCAGAATCAGGCGTTCTCCCTGATTAAATATGTAATTATATTTGTGGCCATAGAAAGTGCCAAGTGCCTGTTTTTGCTCTCAAGATGAAGCTTTTTAGATTATTTCTCCTCTTTCGTAATTTCTAAAAATAGAAAAATATGATCTGTTAAAATAGCCCAGAGAAGCAAGACCCATTTTTAAATGTCATTTTATTCTTAATAGCATGAGGTTCTGTCTTCCAAGAGTAACTTTATTTCAAAGAATATGAATTTTGAGAGAATGGTCAATGTGACAGTAATCTTCTGAAGTTATTTGATGTACGTAAAAATGTTTTCAAAAATGTAAAAATGAATCTGAACATAGGAAAGAAACACAATTTACATTTTACATTCAAATAATTTATAATTTACATTTAAGTTATCAAACCTTAAGGACTTAAATGTGATTAGTGCATGGCCTCTGTTTTGGGAAACTGAATCAGTATTTCATGGGGAGGAATGAGATAGGAACATAAATAAATAGTAGATATGGAAGACTATATATGTATTTATAAGGCAAAAACAAAGTATTTTAGGAGTCCCAATCACAGAGAAAGAACGTATCTCTTGGACACCATAAAAAGGGCTTCAGGTAGGAGGTGCTATTTCAAAGGGACCTTGATGGATAAGAAGGATTGTGATGGGTGGAAACAGAACAGAAAAGGAGTTCTGTGCTAAAGATACAGTATTGGAAGAACTGGGTATATGAGGGAGAGGGATTGGAGTAGGACAGAGTAGGACAAGATAAGATCAGTATCAAGCTAGATTTTTATTTAATTTAACAGTCAATAAGAAGCCACAAAAATTTACCCAAGGCAAAACTATGAAGTGTCTCCTCATCCCTTCTTCTCCTCATATTTATCATCTCCTCCATAGTTTTCAAGGCCGTTCTTGAAATCAAGAGAAGCAATATATAAAGATTTAGCCACCCCAGTGTCCTAAGAACTCATCGTCTCTTCCTGATAGCATCGTGCAAAGACATTGTTTGCATTATCAAATTAAAACAAAAAAACAAACCCACAACTTATTACCATCCACCATCTAGTCTGTATTTTTAAGGTGTTTGTTGCAGTTGAATTACAGGTCTTTGTAACAAGAAACTAAATTCAAAAGATACTAATCCACTGTAAAATGGCTTCAAGTTAGTAGCAGCTTCCAGTCAAGAAAAATGATTGAGTAACAGTTACTTATAAAAGTTGTAATTTCAATGAAGTTACATTGCAGTATAAGAACAAATGACATGCAGCTATGATTCAGCTTTTCTTCGAGTCTAACAACTACTGCCAATCACTCTCTAAGAAATTTACATTTCTTATAGTTATCATTATCATTCATTTGCTATGCTTTTGTGGGATTTTAGCCTATACAAAAAACGAGTATGATTAATAAGCAGGGACTTCATTCAGCTTGGAAGATATTTACTAGTAGCACACAAGACGTAACAAAGAGTTTTATGATTTCTGTCCATTTGAAAGAGCCTGCTTCAGAGTTTTCCCCAACCTGGAAGTACATCCTCCCCCACAACACCAGGGACAAACTCAGTACCACAGAACGTGACACATCACATCACACTGACAGAGGATAAAGCAAAGCATGACACAAAGAAGACAGTTCACTGATGGCAAGCCACTGAATGAGTATTTTTTAAAAGCATACTAAAGGAGGATATTCTTTCTTAAATCCTACCATTGCCTGGATTTATTTAGAAATAGTAGTTTAGAAGTGAGCCGAAGTTATGGTGTGAACTTGAAGTAACTGCAGAACTACTAAAAGGAACTAAGTGATTTTTTTAAAAAATCCACTAAAAAGAGCAATTTTTTCCTTTCTTTTTTTTTTTTTTTT
>JAQZBX010089987.1:0-12565 GCA_029593785.1 Cabassous unicinctus
TGTGAGATCACTGGAAGCCTAGACGGACAATAGCACCCCCTGGAGACAGACAGACATTTTCCCAGGAACGGACAGACAGCTCCAATTCAGGACAGATGGACCTTGGCCCTCGCACACACGCTGCCTCCCTTAGACCCTGGAGCGGGCGCTCTGCCTCCTTCCCCAGCTCGCCCTTGGATGGAGGGAACCCCAGGGGACCAGGTGTGTGGTTATCTGAGAAGATGGGGAGGCCACCCCGAGTTTGAGTGGGGGGACGCTCGCGGCCAGCCTGAGATGGGCATCGCGCAGGAGCAGCCAGTCTTCAGGCGCACCTGGGAGGGTATCCGTAGTTCCGTCCAACCCCAGCACTAAAGGAAGTGGCATTTCAAAGACTCAAAACCCCACCTTTGAGAGCTGGAGACCTGGGAGGAACTTAGGGGCAGCGTCTGCAGGCCAAAGAGCAGGGGCTTTGGACGGGACCCTCTGAAGGGCTGGCTTGACGCGTCTCTTCCTTAGACCCTTCGTCTCAGCGTTGACTTCCAGGTGGACTCTGAGAAGCGCCAGGCAGGTCCCGGCAAACTATACGGATGCACCATTTTACGGAGGAACCTCAACTCTGGAAGCCTTGTAACTCGCCCCGCAGGGACTAGCAGGGGTCTATAGAACTTGCTTTTTTTTTTTTAAAGATTTATTTTATGTATTGTCCCCTCCCCTGGTGTTTGCACTTGATGAATTCTCTGTGTCTGTTGTCTGTTTGTCTTCTTTTCAGGAGGCACCGGGAACTGAACCTGGGACCTCCCGTGTGGTAGGCGGGTGCCCAACTGCTTAAGCCACATCCGCTTCCCCAACTTGCTTTTAAGAAGCAAAGAAAGGATTTGCATTTGGGGGCATTTCCTGGTTCAGTGGACATCCTTGGGGTTCTCCAGGGGATAACAGCTAGGCTGGAGGGACATGTCTGTCGGTTCAGACAGGGCAGGAAACATTCCGAGAGAGCCGGTAGGGTCCCAAAGGGGAACAAACCCCCTCTTCACATTTGGGTAATTCCAGGAGAGCTGATAAGGGATCAGGGACCAGTACGTGGTTAGGGCAAAACAACTGGGTTAGCATCACAACACCCCAAAAGACGAAGGATGGGGGTCTTTACCAGAACCCAGAGCAGGGAGAGAGGCGTCTGTGAGGGGCAGGGACCTTCCTCCTAGGACACTGCCAGACGGGGGTCAAGCCTCAGCGGAGCCAGGAGAACCAGCCCCCAGCCTCACTCGCTCCTTCCCTCCAAAGCCCCAAGCCTCGGGACCCTGGGAAGGCTGGGAAGTGGGTCCAGTGGGGCCAATGGAGCTGAATGTCCCAGCCCACCCACAAGTAAGAATCACATGCCCAGTATGAGAGGATGAGGGCGGCACAGATTTCCCAGGTGATGTTTCCCTGGAGAGGAAAAGAACCAACAACTGTCCACCGCTCCCCTGTGCGCCCCCAATGCTATATGGGGTGCCGGAGAGACACACAAACCCAGAGACTCGGCCCTGCCCTCTAGAGGTTACCCAGATTCAGAGAGTCTTGCTAAATGAAGTGAGAAATCTGCAGAGGCAGGCAGCCTCCGTGGAGCCCGAGGACACTGATGCCAAGAGATGGGGCAGACGAGGCTGGAGACGAGCTAACAGACAGTAGGTGCCACAGAGGGTCTTCTCTATTCTTCATATTTTCAAATAAATGACAGTCTAACTGAACATCACACACAGCTATATACTTCTGCCCCTTGTCAGCAGTGCTCAGTTGAGGTGGAGAGAGAGGGGGCTTTTGGATGCAGGCAGCTGAATGCCACCCTCTCCTGCTTTCCACTTGCATAGGAGAGCGTCACTGCCCCCGTCTCACCTTTACCCCAGGGACCAGTCCTGGGGGGGCCGGGGCAGCCACTGGGGAGGAGACCCTGCCTCAGCACACAGAGCCCTGAGAGGCATCAGTACCAGGAGATGCCAAGCAGAGAAGCCCCTCACCTCTGCATTTTGAATGAAGACGCGAGCTAGTTCCCCTTTCACTTGCGGGATGGGCGGGAACAGCTTCTGCCTCACAGAGTACCTGGAGAGAAAGGGAAACCACGAGAGGGGAAACATGTTTTGTCAGCTTATCCCAGAGCCCAAGAATCTTTACCAGCAAGCGAAAAACAGGGGCGACGAGCTCAGGATCCACCTTCCTCTGAAAGTGCAGGTTTGCCTTTGTTCTGGCCAGAACGGGCAAGTTTGGGGGTCACTGTGCTGCCGCTGCAGGATGGACTTGCTGCAGCTGATTTCCCGGGGACATGTGGTGGCATGAAGATGTAGGTGCCCCCATTTCTCAGGCTACTGCTTGGGAGAGGTGCCGGGGAGGCCCCTCCCAGGAGTGGGGCGGCAAAGCTTACCTTTTTAAGAGGAATATCAGGGCCACAGAGACCACCACTGCTGCCCCAACCACCAGTGCAATCACAGCCATGGTGGCATCGAAACCCTGCTTTTGAAAACCTGGTGGGAAAGAAGAGCAGAGGGTCAGAGTGGCCTGGGGGTTAGTTGCATATACATGTGCATCAGGCCCTGTTATCACACTGTGGGGTGGGGGAGGCACGGAGGGAGAAGGCAAAGCTGAAGGAGGGAAGAGAACCTCGATACACAGGGATCAGAAGGAGGTGAGTGGGTGGAAGGAAGGCTGGTGGCTCCAGAGAATGCATCCTTCTCCTGGTCCTACGACCCTCCCTACTCTATCCCTGCCTTCTTCACCCCCTGCTTGCAGGAGAGAACCCACTAAATACATTTCCTGGGGGCACAACTAATACTGCAAATGCATCTCTTCTCCAGGAGATATTTGCTTAAAACACTACCCTAAGTGTTATAGCCAAAGGAATGAATATGTAATTGTGAAATGTTAAGGATGGGAGAGAAGCTTCTTTTACTGCAAAGGAGGATTTTTTTCTGGGATTCTAATTAGATTTGCACCAGCTGTTGCTGCTAAACCAGTTGCCTCGGAAGAAGGAGGCTTGCACAGGGCATTGGTATCTTGGGGAGTGGGCCAGCCCATGTGGATTTTACTGAGCTCATCCCTCCCCTCAGCCATGGAATGGTTGTGGAAGGACCCTTGGAGAAGGACATTGGATCCATCCGTCTTGTGGGGTATCTCCTTGGGAGAAGGGACCCTCAGAGCGCCAACAACTGCACTCACCAGCAGCCAACTCCGGGCGTTTTCTGCTCCGGGAGACCTTTCCCGGGAAATGTGATTTGCCACGAGCACAGGCTCCAGCTTTGCTACAGACCCCAGCACCATTGCCTGGAAGGACGTGGGGCTTCCAGCTGCACTCTGCCGCCCATGCCCCCCCGTTTCACTCTGACCCCAATCCCACAGCTCCACCCTGAGGCCCCAGCTGCACTCCGACCACAATCCCCCAGCTCCACCCTGACCCCAATCCCGGCAGCTGCAGCCCGCTCCTAATCGCCCAGCTCCACCCTGGCCTCCTCCGCTCCACCCTGACCCCAATGCACCGCCCCCCTCTGCACCCACTTATAACCCACGGACATTTAGATCAGCAGGTTGGGAGGCAAGGTCCCCGTGGGGACTTTCTGGAAAGCTCCACGGGGAATCCCAGTGTCCAGCAGCTGTGCAGCGTGAGCCTGAGGGATCTTTGCTCCGTGAAGTTGTTCGCCCTAACTTCCCCGGCTCTGAGCCTTCCCAGGGTTTGCTTCTGCTCGTGGATTAAAGCCCAGGGACTGGACGGGGTCTCCATGAACCTGCTGTCACCTGTGCTGCCTGCTGGGCAGCCTCCTCCGCAGCCCCCATGCAGGTGACAGGTGACCCCACACAGGTGACTCCACACAGGTCCCTCACACAGGTGACAGGTGACCCCACACAGGTGACTCCACATGGGTCCCTCACACAGGTGACAGGTGACCCCACACAGGTGACTCCACATGGGTCCCTCACACAGGTGACAGGTGACCTCACACAGGTGACAGGTGGCCTCACAGGTGACAGGTGACCCCACACAGGTGACTCCACACGGGCCCCTCACACAGGTGACAGGTGATTTCACAAAGGTGACAGGTGACCTCACACAGGTGAATGCACACAGATAAACATACACAGATGACGGCATACAGCAGATTTCACACAGGTGAACTTCACAGGTTGAATGTATACAGATGAATGCACACAGGTCCCCCACACAGGTGACATCTCACAGGTGACTTCACACAGGTCCCTTAAACAGATGACGTCATACCGGTGAATGCACACAGATTCTTTGCCAAGATGACCTCACACAGGTCCCTCACACAGGTGATCTCCTCACAGGTGACTTCACATGTGACCTCACACAGGTGACCTCTCACAGGTGAGCTCATACAGGTGAATGCACACAGATGTTTTGTCCAGGTGACCTCACACAGGTGACCTCTTACAGGTGAGCTCATACACGTGAATGCACACAGATGCTTTGCCCAGGTGACCTCAGGTCCCTCTTACAGGTGACTTCACATGTGACCTCACACAGGTGACCTCTCACAGGTGAGCTCATACACGTGAATGCACACAGATGCTTTGCCCAGGTGACCTCAGGTCCCTCTTACAGGTTACTTCACATGTGACCTCACACAGGTGACCTCACACAGGTGATCTCTCACAGGTGAGCTCATTCAGATGAATGCATCTGATGCTTTGCCCAGGTGACCTCATGCAGGTGACCTTTCACAGGTGACCTCACACAGGTCCCTCACACAGGCGACCCTCACAAGTGACTTCACACATGACCTCACACAGGTGACCTCTCACAGGTGACCTCACACACGTGAATGCACATACATGCTTCTCACAGGTGACTTCACATACGTGACCTCACACAGGCCTCTACCTGTGTTTGCCAACAACAGACCCTCCTGCAGCATTTCCCAAAATGTTCAGGCTCAGGTGATGGGATCAAAACAAAGGGCCCCGGGAAAGGGGTTGCAGGTGGGCCTCCATGACCTGACTGGGCGCCGGCACTCACCGAAACGCAGCGTCTCGCTCCACTCGCTCCAGATGCTGTTGTACAGGTACCTCACGCGCATCCTCAGCGTGTTTTCCGCCGTAGCGTCAGAACTGGGCACCAGGTACACGTTTGCAACGGCTCCTTTTCGGAAGACCTTGAAGAGAAGGCAGTCCCGCTGAGTACGCCGCGGGCGACGCGCGTCCCTGCCGAATTGGAAGCAGCGAGACCTCCCGGTGCCTGGTGGACCGGTCACCCCCTCTCTGAGCACCACGGCTCTAGGATGGAGGGTGGGTCTCCATCATCCCCTCATCCCAGAGTCTGCACGCCCCCCATAAAAGGACAAGCAGTGCTCTCGCCGTCAGCAGACGTCAACTCCACGCCTGGTGCCAACGGCTTTCTGTGCCTTTGTCCTCGTGCGGGCAGCACCCCAACTCTCTGGGGAAGTGGGTGCTGGGGGGAGCCAGGGAGCCCTGGACCTCGCCGAGGCCACACAGGACCATCTTCGGAATCTGAGCGTCCAGCACAGCCTTGATGATCTGGCCTGATCAGCGGCAGCCTTGGAGATGCCGAGGCTCTCGGGTCATGCATAATAGGGTCCAGGCAGAGGGAACTGGAAAAGCAGTGGGGTAGCGGTCAGTGAGGGAAAGGGGGACCCCCCTCCAGGAGAACGTCTCAGTTCAAATGCCTTCCAGGAGGGCTGTGCCCAGGGAGCTGGGCTGTTTCCTGGAGCCTGAGCTGGATCCCACCAGCCTCCTTGCACACACGCCCTCTCCTCCTACCATCAGGCGTGACATGTCCCGGGGGCAGGGGTTCTCCGAGGGCCTGGGTCCAACACGACAGACGGGTCCCTGGACTCCAGCTGCCATGCTAGAGGGCGGGGGCCTTCTTTACAGCCTCTGTGAGCATTGACAACAATGGCACATGTGAAATTACTTTGCACGGCCCGTGAAGTCCCATGAACATGTTTGACCTTCACTGGATTGGGTCTGTTTATATCTGGCTTAAACTTCTTGTTTTTTGTCATCTGTGTTTCTTTCCTTTACACTCGGTGGCTCCCACACTCTGCTGACCCTGCATCCCCTCCTGGAGGCAGGTGTGGGCCATCCCCTCCTGTGGGGCAGGTGTGGGCCAGGGGAAGCTGAAGAAGATGTCTGAGAACAGCCCAGCAGCCGAGGGAAGCCCCTCCCAGCTTCTTCTGGTTCAGGCAGCTGCGTGAGCTTCCCCGTGGGCAGCAAGATGCCATGCTTCTCGGTTTTAGGATGTCGGTGTTGGGACGTAGCTCAGACACCCGAGCAGCAGGTGAGGTCCAGGATGGAAAAAATATCTCCCCAAAGCTGGCTTCCAAAGACGCCTTCATGCAGCTGCTAATCCTCTTTCCAGCCTCCTTGACGTTTGAAGTGTGGTCCATGCACACCCGGAGCTTGTGCCCCATGCACACCTGGCAATCCCACCCCCAGGAGTGGGACAGGTGGCACCTGCAAGAGTGAGAATGCATGGTTGCCCTCTAGTGGCCGAGGGGAGGTCCATTGTGGAGATGAAGAGGCTTCCCACATGTCCAAGGACGTTGCTCTGTGTACCGTGTGAATGGTGACAGTGCATCGAGACGAGTGGAGGACAATTGATTCAAGGAACACCTGTTTTCTCAGCAAAGCACCTGAGGGCTGCTGAAAACACAGGCGGGACCATGGCTGGGCAAATCTAGGTGATGAGGTGGCTCTTATGGCCCAAGGACAGGTTTTGGAAAGGATTACTTACGGGGTCTCGGGAGCTGCCCTAGAAAAAGACAGAAAGGGAAAGGGGTCAGTGGCTGAATTGTGGGTACGGCCTGCAAGGGTCCCCTCCTGTGGATTTGCCTCTAGAAGGAGGGATAATTAGGCAGAAAGTCGAGGGACACCATTGGGTTCTGCTCAAGGGAACGTTTGAATATGGGAGGAGGGACTGGCTCAGCCCACTCACCCTCCAGCGTGCACCTGTTGGAAGTGTGAGTGATCCCCCTGGTAAATATGGGCAGGAGCTTCCTGTGGACAAGGAGCCACACCTGGCACCTGGGGATGGATGGTGCCCGACACGCTCAGCCCCCAGGGCACATCTGCCCACCTGAGAGGCCACGGTAAAGCAGCTTGGGGGGAGGCAGGGGCCAAAGTGTGAACAGTACACGGCAGAACGGAGGTGGCTGAGCAGAGTGGACTGATGGCCACCTGAGGTCATCTGTGTGAGGACATCTGTGTAAGGACACTTGTGAGAGGTCACCTGTGTACACCTGTGTGAGGTCATCTAAGACACCTGTGTGACATCAGCTGGGTGAGGTCACCTGTGTGAGGACATCTGTGTGAGGACACCTGTGAGAAGTTACATGTATGATGACACCTGAGTGAGACTCCTGCTAGGGTCACCTGTGAAAATTCATCTGTGTGAGGCCACCCATGTGAGGACATGCAAGTGAGACACCTGTAAGAGTTCCTTTGTGAGAGGTCACCTGTGAGAGGTCACCTATGAGAGGTCACCTGTGAGAGGTCACCTACGAGAGGTCACCTGTGAGGGGTCACTTGTGAAAGGTCACTTATGCAAGGTCCCCTGTGAGTGGTCCCCTGTGAGAGGTCACCTATGTGAGGTCACATGTGAGAGATCACCTATGAGAGGTCACCTGTGAGAGGCCACCTATGTGAGGACATCTGAGTGAGACACCTGTGAGAGTTCCTCTGTGAAAGATCACCTGTGAGAGGTCACTTATGCAAGATCACCAGTGAGAGGTCACCTGCGTACACCTGTGTGAAGTCATCTAAGACACCTGTGTGACATCAGCTGAGTGAGGTCACCTTTGTGAGGATATCTGTGTGAGGACACCTGTGAGAGTTCCATGTATGAAGACACCTGAGTGAGATTCCTGCTGAGGTCGCCTGTGAAAATTCATCTGTGTGAGGCCACCTATGTGAGGACATCTGAGTGAGTCATTTGAGAGAGTTCCCCTGTGAGAGGTCCCCTGTGAAAGGTAACCTGGGTGAGGTCCCCTGTGAGAGGTCACCTGTGAAAGGCCACCTGTGTAAGGACAGCTGTGTGAGGTCACCTGAGATACCTGTGTGACATCATCTGAGAGAGGTCACCTGTGAAAGGTCATCTGGGTGAAGTCACCTATGTGAGGACATCTGAGTGACATACCTATGAGAGGTCATTTGTGAAAGGTAACTGGTGTGAGGTCACCTGTGAGAGGTCACCTGTGAGAAGTTATCTAGTGAGGTCATCTGTGTGAGGACTCCTGAGTGAGACACCTGTGTGAGGTTGCCTGTGTGAGGTCACCCATGTGAGGACATCTGAGTGAGACACCTGTGAGAGGTCCCCTGTGACAGGTCCCTTGTGAGAGGTCACCTGTGAAGCTATGAGGATTTCAGGGAGGCAGGCCTTAAGCTCAATGTTCACACCCAGCCCCATTGTGTGTGGGGTCAAGTTGAGGTCCTGTGGTCATCCCTGATGTTGCCATGGGGAAATGGACGTGTTGTACGAGTGGGGGATTATCCCCAGCTTCCAACACTGGGGACTACCCCAGATTTGAGGCTCCCCAAATCCCACTTACGATGAGCACTGTGAGGGGTAGGAGAGAGGGTGGAGAGGGGAAAATGTGGGCAGTTTGAAACCTCAGATGAGCATCTAGTGGTCTTCTCATGAGCTAACTTTTCCCAACACGTTTTCAGATTTTCTTTCAAAGAGACTAGTCATGAGCAATCCAAAAATGAAAACAATTCCCTTTAAAATAGCATCAAAAAAGAAGAATAATGCCCCAGGATAAATTTGACCAAAGAAATTGAAAACATGCGCTGAAAACTACAAAACATTGTTGAAAGAGATTAAAGAAGAGCTAAAGGAATGGAAAGACTTCTCATGTTCAGGGATTAGACGATTTAATCTCATTAAGATGACTTTACTCCCAAACTGACCTGCAGATTCAATGCAATCCCTATCAAAATTCCAACTGCGTTTTTTGTTGTTGTTGTTGTTTTTTGGGTTTTTTTTGTTTTTTTTTTCAGAATTGGGCAAGCTGATCCTAAAATTCACCTGGAAATGCAAGGGACCCAAAATAGCCAAAACAATCTTGAAAAAGGAGAACAAAATTGGAAGACTCTCACATCTCAATTTCAAAACTTATTACACAGCTGCAATAAACAAATCAGTGGGGTACTGGTATAAGAACAGATATATAGACAGACAGAATATAATTGAGAGTCCAGGAAGAAACTCACATTTGTGGTCAATGGATTTTTGGCAAGGGTGCCAGGACAATTCAGTGGGGAAAGAATTGTCTTTTCAACAAATGGTGCTGGGACAACTGGACATCCACGAGCAAAAGGATGAATTTGGATCCCTACCTCACACCATATACAAAAGTTGACTCCAAATGGATCAGACACCTGAATGTAGGCGCTAAAGCTATTATACTCTTAGAAGAAAACACCAGGGTCGCCCTTCATGACCTTGGCTCAGACAGTGATTTATTAGCTATAAGACCAAAAACACAAGCTACAAAAGGAAAAAATAGATAAATTGCATGCCATCAAAAAGTAACAAATACAGAGAGAACTGAGCATGTTTCAGTCACTGTCCTTCACAAGGAAGGCAAGTTCAAATCCAGTCAAGTTCACTACTAAAAACAAAAATCAACAATCTTCAGAGGAAGATAACAGAATCCAGTGCCTCAGAAGGTCCAGTGTTCTTACAATGTACAGTTCACAATAAAAAATTGTTAAATGAACAAACAAAAAAGTAACAATAGCACTTAAATGGCAACGAGAGGGCAAAGGAACTTACATAGAACAATCTTCTAGGACTGACAAGAAGTTATGCTCTTGATAATAAAGATGGAACTCGATACAGGAGAATGAGTGAGAATGCAGTTCATAGAATCCTTACAAAGTTTGGGGTTATTACCTTTCTTTGGAGGTCCAGTTCATAATATAAGACATGACTTGGAAGGCTAAATCTTGTCTTGGGATTCTCCCACTGTATAATATGATTTGATCCATTGTAGCTGATTGTGATGTTTGATGGTGGGTTATATTTTTCTAAAATTAAAATGTGAATGTGCAACAAGTTACTTATAAATCTATAATTTCTACAGTTAGATGGAAGACCTCTTAGTAGTAACTTATTCCCTTTTATCTGCATTAGAAACTAAAGATCACTGGGCAGGGGAAGTGAGAACTCAGTAAGGTGAGAATGCATCTTGGGGTATGCTCTCTGTGGTACAGGTATGTCCTCCTGAGCAGGTACCTACTCACTGCTTCCAAGTTGCAGAATTGCAAACATGTGCCTGGGGTCCCCAGGCAATCCTGCCAGCAGGTGAGGGCTTCCTGTATCTCAGTCTTTCAGCTTCTGCATGGCAGCCTATGACTCTAGAGAATTAAGTCAGCCAGGGTTGACATGGAGACAACAAAACTGGTTGCTGTGATGACCGAAGTCATCCAGGGACTGGCCAGTTTGTGAAAAAATGACAACCTGTCCACTGGATGGTTTGTCTGGAACCCAAAGCCATGGGGGACAGAGTATCTTCTAGAAGTCTGGTTTCCAAAAACACCTTCATTTTGACATAGGCATGCAAATGAAGGTCAAGGGTACCATTGCAGAAACGGGGGTGGAGGGTCCCTGAAAGGCTGGGAAGCAGAGGTATTTGTTACGTGGCTTGAGTGCCAATAAATCTCCTCTGCACACTGCATTCAGCTCCCAAGATGCTTCCTGGGACACCAGGACCCTCCCCTCCTTAGGGCTGGGTAAAGGTCTGGGGGAAAAGCGTCTTTATTGCAAAGAACATACAGGAGATTCTTCCATGAGTGATAACAGTCCACGGCTCTCCTGCATTCCACCACTAGAAAGAGCAGTGGCTTTCTGGCTCCCCTCTCTGCATATTTCCCAGACTCCAGCTCTAGACCCTGATTTCCCCAGCTGGTCTGGGACCCAACATCCCATAATATTGAGAGACTGAATATACAAACCAACAATAGCCAAGCCATATATAAAAGCAAAAATCTCACCCACAATCTGTGGCAACCAGTCTAGGAAGCCAATCCACAATCTCTGTAACAATTGCCCCAACATAATGGACAGCATCCCTAAATTTTGCTTCCAACTCTGGTCTGATCAGAGAAAGCCGATTATGCTTCTCCCAACCCCTCAATAGGATGCCCTGCTTCCAGCAAACCCATCTCCATCTTCCTAGCATCAACAGCCTCTAATTGGGGAAAACCAGAATCCTTCCCTTTTTCCATTGCAAAGCTTTCTCACTCCCCTGCCTTAGTCTCTGCCCAAAGCGAGTGATGGTGGCCAACTCCCTTGTTACAACCAGCTCTGAATAAGGAGCCTTTGTCTTCATTTGGGACGTCTTTGTTTACTCTCCCAACAGTCCTGGTACAAACAGAAGGGCTGCAAATTGAGTCCACTCCCATTGCGGGGAAATACAAGGTGGAAATTTGTCTTACCAATATCGGTGGCTTTAAATGGAGTAAAATCCAAAAACTGGATGGCAGTTTCCTTGCTCGTTCCATTCAGTAAGAAGAAGTAGTTGTCCATCCGATTCGGTTCGGAGAGTTTATCGAAATGGCAGCCCACGTGAAACCTCATTGGGTTGCTGAGGTACTGGGGGCATTCCACCTCCTCTCCATACCTGTAACATCCAAAAAGTCTCAACAGGGGATGCCACGACGTGCTCCTGTCCCAGCCCCACCTCTGATGGCATCTGGCTTACCAGGTGTCCCACTTGTAGAGGTGGTACTGGACATCTGCGGGGGCAGCCGGGCCGGTCGACCAGCTGCAGTTCATGAAGCGGATGTTGTAAATGAGGCAGGAGAAGTTGACTGCCCCGGAGCCTTCCCTGCCTGGGAAGAAACGGCCAAATGTCCCCAGAGGCTCAGCCGTCCCTCTCCCACCCACCTTGCAGGTGGCGGTGATGGCCAGTGACAGCCTCAGGTAAGTGGCCTCACCTGAGTTATTAAAGGTCAGCGTTTCCTGAAACGTTTCCCCGTGAGAAGTGGCGTTCACTCTCAGGACGGCTCCTCTGTGCAGCACGGAATTTGGGAATTTGCAGAAGTAGGTGTTGTTTTCTGTGACCTGGAAAAGACGCAGTAGGGGGTGAAGACCCGAGCCCCCTTGGACCCGAGTCAAGCCGATGACAATTCCTAGACCTGCGGGGCCAGAATCTGCAGTGTAGCAAGATGCCGGGAGAAACCTGCACACACCAGGGTTTGAGGGGACAAATGTCCTCTTCAGTGAATTCCGACCACACTGCAATATCCATCAAAGCCAAGAAGAAGCAAAACTGCAAGAGGGCTGGGAATGAGGGAAACTTAAGTCCAAGATTAGAGATGGACACACACACAAACAGGTAAACCCCTCTAGCTGCCGGTACCATGCCCTGGCCTGGGAACCGGACGGCCCCCACCAGAAAAGCTAAGGGGCCTCCACTGCCCCCCTGGGGCGGGGCCACCTGAGCTAACAGCTCCCTGCAGGGTCCCCATCCCAGGGGGCTGGAGGGGGAGGGTTGCAGCCTGGACTGGGGGCCGTGGGGAGACAAGGTCCCTAGAGACTGGACACTGGACGCCCCCTCAGCTTAGCTTCTTACTGGAC
>JAQZBX010089988.1:0-12565 GCA_029593785.1 Cabassous unicinctus
TCAGCTCCCTGGTCTGCTGCGTCTCTTATTGTCTCTCTTCTGTGTCTCCTTTTGTTGCGTCATCTTGCTGTGCCAGCTCTCCATGCGGGCCAGCACTCTGCATGGGCCAGCTTGCCTTCACCAGGAGGCCCCAGGAATCAAACTCTGGACCTCCTATACGGTAGATGGGAGCCCAGTCTCTTGAGCCACATCCGCTTCCCCAACATATATATTTTAAATCTTACAGAACATCCACTTAGAGGCGTTTCTCAAGCTTTAGCACAGGATTCCTTTGTAGTTACAGACACAAGTCCATTTAAACATAAAGTCCATCTTTACCTATTAAACACACATGTTAGACCTCCCCTTGTCTCTTCTGTGAGGTCGACTTCTCGTGGGGTCCTAGCAGGTGCTCCCTCAGGTGGCTGCCCCTGTACCTGCTAAACCCTGCTCTGCCCTGGTTTGTTGCAGGCTTCCTGGTCCTGGGCTGCATCCTGTCGGTGGAGACGTGGCTCAGCAGCCTGTCCTGGCTCCGTCGGCAGGGCCCAGGGCTAAGCCCTGGTGGCTCCAGAGGAAGGCTTGCAGCTGAAATGGCCGCTTTCCAGGGGACACCTGGTGGCCACGCAGTCACGGCTGTCAAGGCCCCCTTCTCTCAAGCATAGAGGTCACGGGGTTTCCTCTGGGTCTGACCTTGCGGAGGAGACTGTACTGGGAACTCCTGTTCACCATTCAGCTTCTGGGGCCCCCAGTGCCATGGCTGCCCTCCAGGCCCGTGGGAGCCCCTGGGGTGCAGCAGGTAGAAAGGCCCCATTCTGGCTTTGTCTTCCCACCTAGGGTGAGACGGGGGAGCTGGCCTCTGGCTCATTTGCACAGCAGGGCACAGCATGCACCAGACATGCTGTAGCAAGGAGTTCTCAATTCTCAGGATACCTGCTTCACAGAATGAAAGCAAGTTTCATTTTTCTGAGTGTGAGCCTGATGGCCGAAGGCAAAAGGATCAGGTGGCCTTAATTTATCATCAGCGTCGGGGAAAAGCGGCATTTTCTGACCCATCTCATCCCCCCGCCCACCCCCCACCCCCCGCTCTGTGGGAAACACTCGGAAGCACTCAAAGCTGAATCCTGGTCTCCCTGGCGGCTGTCTTCAGCTCGGGTAGGTGGGCAGCATGTTGGGACTTGCCCAGGCTTCCCCTCAAAACTTCACGCCAGCTGCTTGCTCTTAGGCATGGGCACTTCCGCCCAAGCTTTGTGAGGCTCCGGTGCTCCTGGGAGCCTCTCGCTTGTCTCGTTTATTCAGGGCCCTGGTGTCTGTCTGTCTGTCTGTGCTGAGAGCACGGCTCTGACCTGTTAAACCCCTACACTTGGCATTACCAGATTGTGACAGCAAAACTAATGCTGAACGTGGAATTGAACCTCACACAGGTGAGCACAGCTGGCCTTACGCAGCTCATGGGAAGTAGATCCTGGGTGGCAGCAGAAGTCCTCTTGGTAACCTTTGCTTTGAAGCAAAATGCCTACTGAGGCTAAACTTAGTTTTGTAGGTATTTATGGATTTTTTTTAGGAGGTACCAGGGATCGAACCCAGGACTTCATACATGGGAAGTAGGTGCTCAACACTCAGCCACTTGAGCTCATCCGCTCCCTATAGGTATTTAAGTTACATTTATTTTTTCATTATTTTTATTTTTAAGTTACATTTTAATACTACACTTCAGAAGCTTGACCATTGCCCAGAGGAATGGGAGTTCCACATGAGGATCTAGACAGAGAGGTAGCCATGGGGGCTCATCCTTCCTCTCCCAGGCCGGGGCTGCAGATGAGTCCTCAGCCCTGGGATGCTGGGTGGGTGCCTGGGTGGTCCCCTCTGGCCATGAGCCGCCCATCCTTTACCCCAGTGTGCTGCACACGTTTGCACTTTCGACACGTTGTCTCCCATGAAGGAGGCCCTCCCCACCCCCCTGGCCCAAGGCCACGCAGGGGAGCATGCCCAGTGTTCACATGGGCTGAAGGACCCTGCCAATCGCTCCCCCGCAGTGATCTCCCAAGCTGGATCTCCCAAGCTGGATCTCCCTTGCTCTCAGCTTTCAGCTCCTGCTCTTTACTGCTGACATCTGCCTGCTGCCGGCCAAGACACAGTTCCTTCCACAGCCCGGGTGCCGTCGCAGCTTTGTTCATCCGTCTACACCCTGGGGCCTGTCTCCCGAAGCAGGCGTGCTCTGGGTGTGTCTACACCCTGGGGCCCGTCTCCGGGAGCAGGCAAGCTCTGGGTTCTGGAAGCTGCGTGCCACAGTGCAGTGACTGCTTTAGCACTTACGTATCCTGGGAATATACTTCTAGTAACACAAAGCTCGACTGAGAACAGTGAGAATATTCCATCAAAAAGGAAACTTCCTGGCCTCTTGCCATATAACCCGAAGGGAAAGTGGGTCAGCTGAAGTGTCTAGCTCAACCCAGCCACGTCTCTCGTTGCCAGTGTCTGCCAGCCTCCCGAGGGTAAACAACCCGTGGGTTTCTCCAGGCTGCAGAGTATAGTTCATTGTTGCTTTGCTTCTCGTCCTTAAGAACTGCTAAATTTGTTTGGTCATGTTTTTCATGCCATGCATGAAGGAAAATACAATCCAGAGCAGGGATGAGTCTTCAATTTCCTAAAGAATCCTCACATTTTCAAGTGAAGTGTCTGAGGCCCCAGAGGTTACGTGACTCACCTGTGGCATCTCCCCTCCCGGGTGGTCCCTGACATGCAGCCCCACAGGAACTCGGCACAGACATCTCACCAAGCGGGATCCGGTTTCCAGCTCTGCCTTCTGAATTCAGACAACGGTGTCTGGGCCAAGCTTCCAGTTAGGCTTAAATATCTTTAGGAGTCTTTAAGAGTGTTTGAGAAAGGGGCTTCATTGCACTCACCGCTCAAGGTGGGACAGAGATTAATCTGAAAAGCAGTATCCTTCTGTGCTGCATTTGCTGTGGAGACAAACACTGGCTCTTTCTTCCCTAAATCCGCTCTCTGCCCATTTCCATAACAACACTGGCCTCCATTGCCCACCCCAGAATTGTACAAGGCACTTTGCACATATTTCCAGCCCTCACAATAACCCTAGGAGGTAGAAATGATTAGCCCCATTTTATGGATGAGGAAACTGAGCCTCAAAGAGGTTCAACTAATTTGCCCCAAATCACAGCGCTTGGTGAGTGGTGGGATTGTAGCTCTCTGAAACCAAGGGGATGCCCTTTCCCCTTCAAGTTGGTGAAGACATCAATTTGCATCTGTCTTAAAAACTGCAGGGTTCTGATGAAGCACATGAACCAGAGAGAACCTCCGCCCCCCACTCTGCCCCAAACCCGCCAGAGCCTGCGCCAGTGAGGCCAGCCCCCCATCTACCTGCAGAACTCTCCTTCGGATTCCGGCAGCATCAGCGAGGCCATGGGTTCCTTCATGAGGTCGGCCACGGCAGGGTTTTTGAGGGTGACGTAGAAGAAGGGAACCCCAGTGCTGTTGCTGAAGGGGCCGTCGCTGATGGGCAGGCAGTTTCCAAATGGCAGTCCTTGGATCTAACAAATACCAAAAAGGCTTTTTTAGTGCAGAGGTGTGAGTTGACCCGAGCTGAGAACTTAGCTTGTGTCTCCAGCTAGGAGATACGACACCAGGGTCAGGGGCGGAGCAGGGTGTCACAGTGATTTTGACAACAGGCTCATCTTGTCCAGTTTAATGTTGCTTTAGGGAGGGGGAATGAATTGTATGGGGGAGTGCCTAAGGCCTTTCCCACAAGCCACCCCTTGGTGTGCCACAGCTTTTTACTGCTGCCCCCAGATCTTTGGCAACTTTGGGGATAGAATTTAAAGTCTGAACTTTACTATCATACCTGACCTTTGGACTCCAGGAACTTTGTTTTATTGCTTCTTTCAGGGCCACACAATTTTCTCATTGATTAGACACATTTTAAGTTATAATCAATTTCATTATTGATCACAATATGCAAGTTATGGGAACGTGGATTGTTATACTTTTAGCTGGTTCACGATTATCCGGCAGGGTGGATGAAGTTCTCAAACATATATGAAATATTTGTCTTACGTTTTCCCAAACTCTGCTGGATAAAGAATCCCAGTCTTCCATAAGTTTTATCCCTTACAGAGTGTAGTTCACTGTTAGCTCAGAACTCAGGGCCTGTCTTTGTCTTGCGTACGGCATGACAAAGATGTGTGGAATTGAAGTAAAGGATGGCTTTAATTTTTAAAAAATCTTTTAAGGAGTCCTCCAGAATGGTAATATAACTTCATTCACAAATTCTGTTTTTCAACTTGTTATAAACTGCCCAGAGTCACACCCAGTAGGTACTTGGTAAATGTTTACTGAATTTATTGAATTTGGACTAAACGTCAATATTGAGAAGGAAAGCTCCTAACAAAGCTAAGAGGAGTGGTGCTGAAAGTCAAACGAAACGTCTCTAATATATTGGCACAAGGCTTTTAATCGCTCAAAAACGTGTGCTTTAAACCAAGATCAGCTTGATATTTAGTTTATGACTTCTTAAGATGTGTGTGTCTGAGGAGCAGAAGCTAGAACTAGGATGTGAATATCCGACTGACAGGGAATTTGCCACTAGAGAAGTTAAGATCATTGTCATAACTGGAATAAAGTTATCACTTTTGTAATTTTTTAAGTGGAAAAGGACCCTCAAAACCATCTAGCCAACCTCTCAGTTTTATAGATAAAGAAAGCACAGTGGAGAAAGCCAGCAGCTTGGGCAGGGTGTTAGAGTTGGTAAAACCCAGAGCTGGAGGTCTATGTCCTAAACCTTTTATAAATTATTATTTTTACATGAAGTGAATATTCAAATTACTGCTTCATAATAGAACCTGCATATCTATCTTAACAAGCTAAAGGATTTCTGGAGGATGTGTATTTGTGGGAGGTTTACTGCGTTGATTATTCATGTCTTTCAGCTCCAGGAAGAAGCATGTCTAACAGGGGAAGGAGACACTTGTGAATGGAATAAAAATTGCAGCTAACAGCTGGTTCTGGCATTCACACACTTTCCTTAATAAACCTCCTTTCAAGAAAAATTCTTGAGCTCGATTTTTAAAAATGGCCATGTGCACCAAGGCCGGCAGGTGTCTTGCAGCCTGCCTCTGCTTGGTGATGTGTCAGGGGGGAGCAGTCTGGGGTCTGCTGCACAGCGCTGGGAGCTGCCAGCGGCTCTGCGGCGCCTTCCCGCGGCTGCTCACCGCAGCCCGGCTGCTTCTGCCCGGGTCCGCCCCGGCGCTGATGCTTTGCGCATCTCGTTGCCTGGAAGCCTTCCGTCCCCCGCCGCCCGGCGGGTCCCCCACCCTCCCCTTTGCCAGGCTCGCCGAAGCCACTCTGGTGCCATTAGCTCCCCACTGCACACGGTCCCATGGGGCCCCCTGGGCACATCGCCCCGACCTGGAAGGGCGCGCGCGAGCGCTCCTAGCCTCTCCTGCCTGGCGTCCCCGCGCCTGCTTCCAGGCCCCGCCAGGCGCGCATCTCCGGCCCCCCCTCCGGCGGGTGGCGGGCGGCGCTGCCCCCTGGCCTGCTGGGCGCCTTACCTTCTCCTGCGCGGACACGGTGGCCAGGCAGCCCCAGCTGTTGGCGTGGGCCAGGAAGCGCGCGGTCCCCGGCCGCAGCCCCCGAGCAGCCGCGGGGCCGCCCTCGCGCCGGTAGGAGAACATGCCGGGCGGGCCGGGGGGCGGCCTGGCGCGGGCGGCGCCGGCGCGGGGCCGCAGGTGCGCGTCGTCCTTGTGCGCCGAGGCGGGGAAGCTGCGCTGCCAGAGGCTGCCCGGGTCCTCCAGCAGCGCGGGCAGCGCGTCCTCGGTGGAGGCGCTGTCCAGCTCCTCGTCCACCTCGTTGGTGACCGCCCAGGACACGGAGCTCACGATCACGTACCCCGCGGCCGGGGGCAGCAGGACGCCGCAGCACAGCAGCCAGGAGAGGCCGCGCCCGGCCCGCACCGCCCGCCCGCCGCCGCGCGCGGACATCTTGCAGCCGGGGGCCCCGCCGCGGGCACGGCCCGCAGCGCGCCAGCGGCCAGGGCGGCAGCGCCCCCCTGCGGCGGAGCCCGGGAGCCCGCGCCCCTTTCCGACCGCGCGCAGGATTCCTGGCTGGGGTCCCCGGCCCAGTCCCTGGGGATGTCCTTGGAGCATCCCGGCTGCTGCAAGGGCAGATTGCACGCTCCAGCGCTGACTACCGCAGCCACCGAGGGCAGAGCTCTCACCGGGTGCCGGGGCTGGACACGGCTGGGGGGCCCAGGACAGGCGGCCAGACCGAGGACGTTCAAATCCCGGGTCAAAGCCACTCCTCCACTCACCAGCTGGACGACCCTGCAGTCCCTTAAGCCCTCTGCTATTCCTCCACTAGAAGACGAAGATGACATTAATGGTGTTAGGGGTTGGACTGTGTGTCCCCCAAAAGATACATATGGCCGAGTCCTAACCCCGGGGCTGTTACCGGGACCGTTTTTGGAAATAGGGTCTTTGAAGATGTGGTTAGGTAAGATGTGGCCAAACTGGATTAGGGTGGGCCCTCACCCAGATATGCCTGGGGTCCTTGTACAAAGAGAGAAACCTGGACACAGAGACAGGCACAGGGCAAGACCGCAAAGGCGGCTGCGCGCAAGCCAAGGAACCCCGGGGAATGCCGGCAACCACCAGCAGCTGCAGGTGGCAGGAGAGGATTCTGCCCAGCGGGCTCAGGGCAGCATGGCCTTGTCCACCCCCGGGTCTTTGACTCTGGTCTCCAGAAGTGGGAGGCAATGCGTTTCTGGGGTTTTCAGCCACCTGGCTTGGGGTCTTGGTTATGGCAGCCCCAGAAAGCCAAGGCAGATGGTATCCACCTCATGATGGCATGGGAGGATTACATGAAGTAAGATTTGAAGAGGCTTGGAACAGTGTGTGGCATGGAGTGTGTGCTGTATTTTGTTATATAAATACAAAGTAGGGGTCTTTAGCACCATTTTTTCCAGAGGAGAAAAGTGAGTAAATGGTGAAGGGAAGATTAGAACCAACTCTGTCTGATGGCAAAACCCATTTTCTTTCTCAACAAGGAGAATAACTCTGGGTTACCCTTTGCCAACATGGGAGAGCACTGCTGCCAGTTTCTCTGAAAGCAAAATCAAGCTGTTATACAGAAGCTAAAATAAAGGGGAGCCAGCACCCAGAGTGGAGGTGGCCAGACAGAGTGAAAAGAGAGTTGTATGAATGTACCACAGTTTACCATAGTTTAAAAGCATTCTCTTTTAAATTATGAAAATTGTTTTCAGTAATGAAGTTTTATAGATATCAAAATAAATTTTGAATTATTTGACATTCTATTATCTTTGCTTATGGGGTCCACAATTTGCCCCAGCATTTTTTTCTCACAAAAATGTACTAGCCAAGCAGAAGCAAAGGGGAGTTTACCCCACTGGCTGCCAGCTTCCAGCTAAGAGGGAATTTCCTTCTCACTGCCGTGAGCAGAGCTATGACCCTCTGCCACAAATAAAGTGTTTCAGTTTGCCAAAAGGTGCCAATGCAAAATACCAGAAATGGGTTGACTTTTTTTTTTTTGTGGTTTTTTTTTATTATTATTATTATTATTTTTTTGTTATTTGGTTTTTTGGTTGGCTTTTATAAAGGGAATTTATTTGGGGTAAAAGTTTACAGTTCCAAGGCCATGAAAAGTCCAACTCAAGGCACCGTAATAGCTGCTTTTCTCACCACAGTCAGCTGCCACATGGTGAAGCAAGATGGCCGCCAGTCTTGGCCGAGCTCTCTGCCTTCCCCTCCAGAATCTACCATCGTCTCCTGGAGCTCAGCTGTGGGCAACTAGGCATAGGACTTGTCTCTTACCGGGCCTCTTCTCTCAGTCTCTACAACTTTACTTTTTCCTGAGTTCAATTGTAAGCTATCAGGCACATGGCTCATCTCTCCCTGGGCCTCAGCTCTTCTGAGCCTCTCAGGGGCTTCTCTCCTTGCAGCTCAGCTGTGGGCAAAACCTTTCTCTCATATGGCAGGAACAAATATGGCAGCTTCCTTTTCCTGTGTCTCTGATTTTATCAGACCCAGCAAGAGGGCAGAGATACAACCCGAGTCATGCCTCACTGATGTAGTGCAATTCAAAGGGCCTCACACCCACAAGAATGCATTATTTCACAAACATAATCTTTCTCTTTTTGGGATTCTTAAAGTAATTCCAGACTGCCACAGATAGTGTTGTTAAGTCAGAGAATACAAAAAACATCTTTTATCCTACCTTTTAAAAACATATAACATAAGTATTCCCCATATTGCTTTGTAGAATCCGTAATCATCTTTCTAACCTTTCTACTAAAATTGACTTATCTGTTATCCCATTGATGCATATTAGTGTTTTCCTTTTTTGCCTACTATGAATAAGACTGCAGTAAATATTATTATATAGATCTTTTTATGGATATATTTCTTTCTTTTGTATAAATACCCAGGATTAGAATTGCTGGGTTGCAAAGTATTTATATGTTTACCTTTATAAGAAACATTCAAACTGTTTCCCGAAATGATTTATCATTTTATAGTCCTACTAGCAATATATCAGTGTCACAGTGCATCTCTAAATGATGTGTGAGTTCCCATCACTTACGCAGAAAGAGCCAGTTTGATTACTTGGCTTAGTAACATTTTCTAGAGATCCATGCCCAGAAATCCATAGATTTCAGGTTTGTTTACTGTAGCAATCACAAACAACTAAATATGTGAGGCTAAAACATTCCTTAGATAAAGACTTTCACATCAGCAAATACTAATAGTTTAGTTGCCAAGAGATTTGTTAATCTATTTACAAGGAGATTTGACTAGTAATGGGAGGAAATGGATTGCAGACATAACAGCTTAAGCATTACTTCCCACTCACAAATACGTTGTCAAGCACAATGAGTGACACATAGTCAAAAATAACCAAGCACGAGGGAGCAGTTGTAGTGCAGTGGTTGAACACCTGCTTCACATATATGAGGTCCTGGTTTCAATCCCGAGTACCTCCTTAAAAAAAAAAATAACCAAGCATGATTTCAAGTCTGGGACTGGATATGTACAGAGGAGCCTGGGATTTCTTTTTGAGCCAGAACAAAAAGGAAACTAGGAAAGACTAATGGGGGTAATGCATGTAGCTCAAGTGGTTGAGTGCCTGCTTCCCATGTATGAGGTCCTGGGCTTGATCCCCAGTACCTCCTAAAAACAAACAAACAAACAAACAAACAGGAAACCCAACTCTCACTGGGGAGCAGATGTAGCTCGGTGGTTGAGCTCCTGCTTCCCATGTATGAGGTCCTGGGTTCAATCTCCTGGGGGAAAAAAAAAAAAGAAGAAGAAAAGACTAATTGGATTATGTCAAAGCAACACAGGGGGGCAACTTGTTAGCTCTCCCACTGGCCAAAGTTGGAATAATTTAAGCATCAAAAAGAAGAATGATAACTGTTTCTTAAAAACAACAACAACACTGAAATACATTTACCATATACTAGCTGGCAATTATACTTTTGGGCATTTATCCCACACTCACCTGTACATGATTATTTGTGGCAGCTTTATTTGTAACAGCCCCAAATGGGGCTCAAGCAAAATGTCCCTCAGTAGGTGAATGGTTAAACGAACTGTGATACCTCCATACCATGGAATACTGCCCAGCAATGAAAAGGAACAGCCTATTTATACATATAACTTGACAGGGCATTATGCTGAGTGATTTCATTTATATAACATTCTTGAAATGACAAAATTATAGCGATGGTAAACGGGTTCTTGCTTGCTACGGGTCAGGAATGGTGGGTGTGTCACTATAGAAGAGGAGCAGGGAGGGAGGTCTTTGTGGTGGTGGAGCAGCTCTGTGTCTTGATTGCAGTGGTGTTTACTTGAATTTGCACAAGTGATAAAAGGGCATAGAGCTATACACACATGTACCAATGTCAAGTTCCTGGTTTTGAAATTGTACCATAATTATGTAAGATATAACCACTGAGGGAAATTGGGCAAAGGGTACAGGGGATCTCTCTGAGTTAATAATGATTAAAAATAAAAACAAAAACAAAAACAAAATTCTCATTGGTCTTCACTGAAAGTTGTTAGGGCATCTAATCCATTCTGAAAATGTGTTTTTTTAAAGCAAAACAATTCAAGCATCTATCTTGTCTTTCCTTTGTGAACTATATTTCAAGGTCATCAAATAGTTGATAAGCAAAATAATTGCTTTATAGAAAAATTCCAGCTAATATGTTCAGAAGGAATTATAAAATTAGAAAAATTATTTCATTTTTGCAATGCCTAATGAAACAAAGTAGATGATGATCAGCAATATAAACAATTACTATGTGAAATATTGATGTGGAATCATATAAT
This sequence comes from Cabassous unicinctus, assembly GCA_029593785.1. Classification (NCBI taxonomy): domain Eukaryota; kingdom Metazoa; phylum Chordata; class Mammalia; order Cingulata; family Chlamyphoridae; genus Cabassous; species Cabassous unicinctus. The sequence continues at coordinate 10,341 of JAQZBX010089988.1, forward strand.
GGATGGCTCATCCAGGGAACACCTGAGCCCACTGATCAATCCTGATTTCACCAAAAGTGGTACAAAGAGACATTAGGTATTTCCTGATGTGATGCAATCAGCTGCAGCAGGAAGTACACAGCACTATCTATGAGGTGGTTTTTCCTGAATCTACTCAAGCCTCCAGATTTAACTACCAGCTTCCGGAAGTATAGAGTGGGTTCACACCCACAGGACTAGGGTTTGGGACCGGAACATGCTTTTGTGGGGGATGGAGTCCAATCCTGAGAGATGGCTATCACCAAAAGTCAGGTGATAAGTGTTGGAGAAATTGGAGCCCTCGTGCGTTGCTGGTGGCAATAGAAAATGGTGCAAACATCTGGAAAATGGTTTGACAGTTCCTCCAGAGGCTAAACACAGACTTACCATATGACCCAGCAATTCCATTACCAGGTGGATACCCAAGAGAAAAGCAAATACGTGTCCATGCAACAACTTATACACAAATGTTCATAGCAGCGTTATTCATATTAGCCCAAAATTGGAAACCTAAATGCCCACCAACTGATGACTGGCTGAGTAAAACGTGATGGAGCCATACAATGGAATGTCATATGGCAGTAAAAGGAGTGAAGTGCTGATACGTGTTACAACACGGATGAGCGTTGGAAACATGCTGCGTGAAAGAAGCCAGTCGCAAAGGACTGCATAGTGTATGATTTCATCGATATGAAATGTCCAGAATAGAGACAGAAACACGCTAGTGGTGGCCCAGGACTGGGAGTAGAGAGAAAATGGGTAGTGACTGCTAAGGGTACAGAGCTTCTTTTTGACAGTCACACAAATGTTCCAAGATTAAATCATGGGGACGGGTGTGCAGCTCCATAAATATGCTAAAAATAGCTGCATCGTGCACTTTAAAGGGGAGAGCTTTGTGGTATGTTGAAAACTCTGCTCTTTGGCAAGCTTGGGCTCACAGTTGCCCAGGACGGCTTTCCCCCACCCTGTTCCGTTCAGCAATGTTCTTCGCCGTCTTCTGGGGGAGGGAAGGGGGAGATTTGCTTCCAGTTCACCTTTACCCAGCACTGTAGCCCTTTGAATGTTCCAGTTTGTGAGGGGGAAGCTCTGCTCTTAGACTCCCCACCAGGTGGGTTCTGGTGTTTGACTGCTGCGCTCTTCACCTGTCAGGTTATCAAAACCAAATCTCAAGCTGGTGTGGAACGGGAAAAACAGCCTCGGTGTATCTCTCCACGTCCCACTGTCTTTTAGATTTTGAACTGGAGATTCTTTTCAATCTTCTCAGCTTTTTGATGTTTTTTTATGATGTTTTACATTTTCCCAGCACTTTTAATTTTTTTCCCTCCAGCCTGTGGGGCTGCCTGCTAGTGCTCCATTCGCCTGCCCTTCTAGACAGCTCTGCACCTTCTCCCTTCTCCTCTAACACACAACGTCTTTCCTGCTCTCCCTTCCAATGGGTGAACTGGCTTCTTATTTCCCCGAGAAGACAGAAGCCATCAGGAGAGAAAACCTGAGCCTTCACCAACCCTCCTCTGTCCTTTGGCTCTGTCCTCCTCCTCTGGTGCACCGGACCTCATATCTTCTCTCCCGTGCAAGGACACTTCTCCTGAAGCTGTGCCCTACCTTCTGCTAAAGGTCACCCCTGTATTTGGGATCCTTATCCTCAGCCTAAAACATCTCCATCTTTAGAAACTTCCCCTTTGACCGCCTGTCAGCCCCACTCCCCGTCATTTACCATATCTTTCCTCTACTCCCTTTACAGATAAATTTCTGGAGAGTTCTCCTACTCCCTGCCTCTCCTCGGTTTCCTTCTATTCTCTCGTGAACGCGCCCTCATCAGGCTTTGGTCCTCTCATCTCCAATGCAGCTGCCTTTGTCAAGGACACCAGTGACCTCCGTGCTGGCCTCATCCTCCTTGACGCAGCAGCGTTTTCCACTGATTGCGTCTCCTTCAGGTGTGCCTGTACCCAGTGTATCAGCTCTGGTATGTAATAAGAAAGCAACTTCAATTTGGTTCCCATTATCCCTCTACTTTTTTTTTCCCTATAGGAGAAATTCTTCTACTCCTGAATAAAAGCTTGGGTCATTTCCTAATTACTTTTAGCTACAAAAAGTTCTATGGTCACACTATGTCACATAGTCTCAATTCCTGTTTAAAAGTGTCTAGTTCCACCTAATAATCATAACTTCAGGGAGCAGGTGTAGCTCAGTGGTTGAGCACCTTCTTC
>JAQZBX010089989.1:0-12567 GCA_029593785.1 Cabassous unicinctus
CCTGGAAATTATTTTTTTAAGGGATTAAAACTGTGATAATCACAAATGTACACCAGATTTGCTTGTTTTTTGGATTCACTATACATCAAACGTCCCATACATTGTGGCTCATTTAGCATGACACTGCACCTTTTGGGAGAGGGAGGCTGCAGATGGGTCTCAGGGTTCACAACGACTCCAAAAGACTGTCATTTGGGACCTATTAGAACCAGAAAGGGGAAATGGAACTTTGGCTATCTCACTGAAAATACTGATGCCTCTATTTTATCCCACTTTTTTACAGTGAGGCAGGAAGGAAGATGGACAATAAACACTGCAACAGAAAGTAGTCACAGAGTAAGTTTACTTGTAATGGATATTGTAAAGAATGCCATTGGATCTCCTATTCTGAAGCTTTTTCATAGAAATTCAAGGACATGGCCACTGTTGAGGAAAAGGAAGGAGGGAGGAATGCTGGCTATGTAAAAAATGCCTTAGGAAAAGAAGTTAAACTTTGACACTCATTATTAAAGGGGTCTAACTATGTTGGCATGTTTCAAGACTTTTTCCAAGACAATAACGATATTGGAAGAGCTAAATTGTTTTTTACCAGTTTCACACCCCCTTCTAAACACCGCATGTTTTATCTTATTTAATTCTCACAATAGCCTTATCCTATTAATAGCCCCATTTGCAGGTTAAGATACAGAGATGATTCATTTCGGTTGGTGACAGATCCCAGATAAAAGGGGACAAAAGCATGTTTTTAATTTGTTGAGCCAGCTGCTTATAAATATGCTGTGAATTGTTGAAAGATATGAAAGTTATGGAAAAGGCATCACGCAGATTTCACCATTTTGTAAAAAGAAGTTGTCTTTGAGTATCACATGAATCTATTCATGCCTATTTTGTCATAGTTGTGCATGTGTGTGCATGTGTGTTGCTCTTGCTGAATTACTTGAGTCTAAAAAACTGTTCTTTTTGTATCAATTTTCATGATCTAAGATTACATTTAAGACCAGAGGCCAGAACTCTGCCCTTTATACCAACCTAGTATTCAGAGAGGAAATGTTCAAAGTGGCATAGAAATTAATGCTCTAATTTGCTCCTGTTCATTCACAAGGAAGATTAAATTGCCTTTTAAAATCCGCATGAGAGAACTTTTAAGAGTCAATAACACGATTTGGTTATTCACAACAATGAATGACAAGTTTAAACAACTAAGCTTTATTCTTGGACAGCGTGACTGTGACCAACCTAGAAACCCGTGTAAATAATCCCTTGCTCACTTTACTAAGAGGGATAATTAAATTCATAAGCTCTATAATAATGGAGATCTAGTTTTCTGTGCCATGTGTTCTATGTACCTATATGCTCTTTCCCAACTATCTTGTTAACTAATAGCTCCAGGTAATTTTATTATTTTAAAAGGTGTCTATAGCTAACTTCGAATGAACAAAGTGAACAAGGTAAAGCCCTAGCTAGACTGAATCCTAACTATTGCTATATCTCCTCATGAAGTTGTATTGCACTCTTACCTACAAGGCATTGGCTATTGATTCTGTTTTAACAGTCATGTCAAGACAGATTGGTTCACAATCCCTCAGTCTGCCTACAAGCTCTTCTCAATTCGTTAATATTTGGTAGAATTTTTAGAGGTTTTTAAATCTCTCGCTGCACAACTCGCACACCCACCAGTGAGGTACATGCAGACACACACGGAGTGCTTCAGAGCACGTAGGCTCCATAACATCCGTATGAGAAACAATATAGTATAACTGATTAAAGAAGGGCTACTTGAGTGTGACTGACTAGCTTTGTAAGCCACTTAAACTCTTTGAGTCTCAGTTTTCTCATCTTTAAACTTGAAAAATCAATAATGATGATAATATTAGATGATATTAACTAGTTTCCAAGCAGTTCTAACCACTTCACTTCATTAAATCATTTTATCCTTGTAACAACTCTAAGAAGTGGGTGTTATTATCCTCATTTTAGATAAAGAGGTGGAGACACAAAGAACTTAAGTAATTTATTCCACATTCCACAAGATACCTGTCCTGTCTTTATTTAAAATTTTGAAATTTTGTTCACCATGGATTTTAATTTTTTAAAAATATTGTATATCATTTATCTTGATTTCTGCGTTTTTGGTGCCAGTCTGAATGTTGTACCAGAGATGAATGCCCCACTCACTTCACCCTCATTCCAGCCCTGAATAGCCTATCTCTAAGAGTTTTTATGGAGGTTAAATGAGATTGTGCACGTCAAATACTTTGCACTGCCAGTGCCCTATTCAATGGGGCTGTCGTTATTACTATTCTTTCATATTAACGAGGAAAAAAAAGAGTAAAGTAACTTGCTAAATAAGCACATAATGGCAGTTCAAGGAAGAATTTATAGGCCTTGGTTCTCTTTGAGTATAATAATATGCAACTAAAAAACTGCATTTATTGCTATGTTATTAAAATTTGTGTGCTTTCTTCTTCTTCAACAATGCACATACATACACACACATATCATTTGAGCTTCACAATAAGAAAATATGTAGGTAGGGTAAGTATTTTTATCCTCTTTCCCATAGTTGAGAAAACAGACTCAGTGGGATCAAGTTGTTTGCTCCAGGAACCCAGCTAGCAAGGCATGAAAAGCTTTACATTGCCCTATGCACCCATTTAAGGGAAATTTTCAGTAATTACATGGGCCAGAAACCATCCTGTCTCAAAATGCACATAATGTCACTGAAGGCATTTGGTGAGCACAACTTCTGCCTACTTCATCTCTGTTCTTCTGCAAAGTGATGAAGGACATAGGATAAATGGGGGAAAGACTACAAAATCCTGGGTCCCACAGACCCTTTCTTTTTTTTATATTCCCTGAAGGAATCATAAATGCTACTGCTTTTGTTGGAAGCTGAGGGAAGGGGGGCATCAGTGGGGCTGGGGGAGTGGGTGGGTGTGAAAGGGGGAATTTTAATTTTTTTCTTTCTTTGTCACTTTTACGTTCCCAAAGTTGTGTACAAGAAATATGCGTTAGTTTTATAACTCAACATGTGAAATAGCATAAAATAAAAAACCCTCTGAGTCTTTAATTTGAGGGTCTTCAAATCCCATTCTCCTTTATTGATGTACCTGGAACACTTAGAAAAATAATTATTGTAAGTTCATTTCCTCTAAAAATTAAAATTTAAGGATTTTTATTTTCAGCCCAAGATTTATGATTAATCTCATCTTGTCCTTTCTTCACATAGTTCCTGAATTATGGAATGGCAATTAATCACAGTGCAAAAGGTGAGGCCCCTAATTTTCCAGAAGTGACACTTAGCCTTATGACTTCTGAAATCAGCTGTTCACACTGGCTCTTACAGGAGGAGAACAACTTTGATGCAAATATCTTTTGCAAGGAAAATGGAAGCAACAAAGATACAATGTACAGCATTAATAAATAGTAATGGTAAAGTTTTTCTCTCAAGCTTTTCATCAGAAAAATAGTGGGTTTGTTTTGTTTTTCTGGGTTTTTGTTTTTGTTTTTGTTTTTTTTTAGGCGGTACTGGGGATTGAACCTGGGACCTCATATTTGTGAAGCGTGCATTCAACCAATGAGCTATACCTGCTCCAGAAAAATAGTTTTTATTCTAATGATGTGCACCTTTTTTATTGTTCTAAGGCTATGAGATAAACCCAGCCATTCAAGTATTTTTGAATTCTGATCTTTTTCTCTCATTTTTTATTGGTGTTTCTCATTTTGTTGTCAAACTATGCTCATGAAATATGGATAAAATATAATTAAAAATCATGTAAAAGTCAATGAATACTTGATTAAAAAATAAATTTGTTAATTTGGCTAACTTCCATAATTTAAGTTAGCTACTGTTTATTGAGCATCTCTTTGATCAGAAATATCACCAAGAGGCTAAAAGGCTAGTCCTTGAGCAGGACTGCCAGGCTCTGCATCTAGAAAGCTACATTATATTGGATGAATTATTTAATTCCGCTAAACCTCAGTTTGGTCTTTCATAAAATGGGGCTAATAATGATACATATCTTATAGGGTACCTTTAAGGATCAAGGAAGTTAATGAATTAAAACACAGAACAATGCCTGGCATATAGTAAACACCCAGTCACCTATTATGATAGTTAAGAGGTCAGAAGTGTGTAAAATGCTTTCTGGTTATTACAATGAAACCTCAAGGAGATATTGGTATCCCAGTTCAATACATGAGGAAACCTCACACTCCATGAAGTTTATATGCCCTATAGAATTATTAAAGAAAGATATGATTTAGATTATGTCATGACCATCTATCATATCCCGCATAGAAAGTCAATCAATAATTCACTCATTTATCTACACGTACTTAATTCAGTAGACCCTTGTCATTATGCAAATGCAAAAGAAATAACACACTCAAATCTACACACATACACACAAACACAAGAATATTCTCAACCCCTTCTTTGGAAAGACAGGCTTGGACAAAGCAGATAAAGCTTAATTAGGCCTTGTGTAAGGTGCAGGACTTGGACTGTAGTGGAGATGAAAATCCTTATATTCACAGAAGACAGCATTCAGAAAGCAAGAGAAGGGGAACACTTCACCATAGTGCTAGTTTACAGTAGGTCCTCACCCATCATGAGGACAGGGACCAGCCCCATTTTGCTAAAGAAGCCTCATTGGTGCTTCACATGGCGATAGGTACCACAGGGACGTAATCATTGATCATTATCTATTAAATGAACAAAGGGGAGTAGACTGCTCATTTGAGGTACAGACCAGTGATAGGCAGAAAAACCTCATTTGCAAATTTATCCCTGGGCAGGATTGAGAGAGGTAGACAAAGAAGGTATAATTCCTTCTTTATGAGAAACATTTCATAGTTTTTTATCCTTATGTTTAACATTACTTATTTTTCACCTGCTTCAAATTAAGTTATAATTTAGACTACATAATTTCTCCTTTCATCTTTCCTTGAACACTCAAAAGAACAAAATTTGAAAGCAATTAAACAGAGCAAGTTCCCTACCCAGTGTACTCTTCAATGAAACTTTTACACACACATAGTCACCATTTTTCTGCAATTTTTTTCTAAAAGATTTGTGACAAAAAGGGAGAAGCCCCTTGAAGCTCTCCAACGTCATCTCGTTTTCTGCTTTCTGGTGGCGACCACTTTCAATTTTGTTAGCTAATTATTTGAGGATTTACCATCATGTCTCCTAATCAATACTGATACTTTCCTTCTTGGTTTTTCAGATTGGCTCATTATTTATGGACTTTCCACAATGAAATATAAGGGTTTGGCTCTCATTCATCCCTTCCCCCCCACCACCTTTTGCCATTTCCCCTATTGACTGAATCTAGTTATAGATTAATTTTTCTTGGATCAACATTCAGTGTTTGTCTTAATATAACTATATAAATACTAAGCCATGTAATATATAATGATTAATTTTTTATCTCCTATACTAATCACCACCTCCCCACGTTAATAATTATATTTTTGTTTGAATACATTTCTATGTAATTATCAATAATTCAACATTCAATTTACACTCTACCCCAACTTGTGCAAATTTCCTCCCAATACATTCAAACACTTGGGTATTCCAAATCTGGTGTGATTTTTTTCTGTGGAATTACTAACCAGCTATCACCTTGGAATCTCCCTACACCATAATTGGGGAAATTCCCTTCGCTTCTCTTATGTTGGATTCACTGTTTTCCTAAATTCCATGCTTATTTCTCTCTTAGCTTGCTTCCTCTTTTGATGAAAAACATCGTTCAGCACATTCCTTATAATATGGTGCAGAGAATATAAATTATTTGATATATGCCATATCTGCAAATATCTTTACACTCACACTTAATAATTTGGTATGAAATAGTTAGAAATATTGTATTAGTCAGTCAAAGGGGTGCTAATGTGAAATACCAAAAATGGGTTGGTCTTTATAAAGTGTATTTATTTGGGGTAGAAGTCCACAGTTACCAGGCCATAAAGCATAAGTTTCTTCCCTCACCAAAGTCCATTGTCACGTGTTGGAGCAAGACAGCTGCCGACATTTGGCCAGGATTCAGGCTTCTTGGGTTCCTCTCTTCCCGGGGCTGCATTTCTCTCCGGGCTTAGCTCCTCTGTTTCCTCCACAAGGTCAGCTGTAGGCGATCAGGTGAATGGTTCGCTTCTCTTCTTCTGGGGCCTTTTCTCCAACATCAAAACTGCTTCTCAAAAACCGCCTCTTCTGTCCTTTGCCTTGCCTTTTATATTCGATTCCCCACCCACCAAGGGGTGGGGCTCAACGCCCTACTGACGTGGCCCAGTCAATGCCCTAATCATAACTTAATCATGCCCAGATTAACAGATCAGTTTACAAGCATGATCCAATTATAGTTTTGGAATTCATAATTACATCAAACTGCCCAACTGTAACAAATATATATATACATATTCAGAATATCAAAGACATTGTTCTATTATCTTATAGTTTCCAGTGTGCCTTTTGAGATAGTCATTGCCATACTAATTCTTTACTCTTTAAATTAATTGTATGGCTCTCCTTCCTTCTTTACTTTCTTCCTTCTACCGTCCCTTCCTCTCCTCCTTCCTTCCTACTTTCCCTTTCTTTCTGAGAGATTGCCATATTGAGAGAGATTGTCTTTATTCCCAGTTCTTTGAAATTTCATGTGATGTGACTTAGTGTGGGTATACTTTCATTTATTTTGCTGGTCATATGGTGGGCCCTTTTAATTCACAAATCCATATCCATTAGTTTTGAGATCTTGTTTTGAATTTATTTATTACTTCTTTCCTTATTTTTCTCTCTTTTGAGAGTTCTCATTATTCAGAAGTTAGACTTCCATGAATGAGCCTCTAATTTTCTTCTCTTTTCTATATAAATTTTTCATCTCTGTCTTTTTGCCTTACTTTCTGGAATTTTTCCTTATTATTGTAGTCTAACCTTTCTATTGAATCAAAAGATATTAGCAAGAAAAGAGCCTGAAAGTCAATGGCATAAGCATCTATTTCAAGCTGTTAAAACAACAATTTAAAGTCAAAGACAGTTAAAAAAAAAAAAAAAAAGGAGAGTGAGGAAACAAACATTTTAAAGGGAAGATCAACAAAGCCAAAACCTGGTTCTTTGGGGGAAATTTTAATAAAATTGATAAACCCTTTGAGATACTTACTAAAAAAGTAAGAGAGAGAAGAAGCACAAATAACAAGTGTCAGGAATAAAATAAGACATCACTGCAGATCCCACAAACATTAGAGAAATAATATGAGAATATTACAAATTTGGGGCAAAAAATGTATATGAAATGAACAATTTCCAAGCAAAAGAATTTACCAAAGCTGACATAAAAGGAAATATAAATTCTGAAGCATTGTGTATTTATTAAATAAACAACTCTATCATTTAAAAAACTTCCCACAAAGCATGGGTCTGACCCTTAAAAGGGCCTCATTCTTGGTTTAATGCTCTGTGTTACCATCTTGAAATTCATAATAAACCTACCTAGTAAGATGAAGCAAATTCACTACAAAGCTGACATAATGGTCTCACAGTTTTGTAATATTTGAAAAAGTGAGTTTTTTAAGCACCATTGATAACCAAAGTCACAATTTTAAACATAAAACCTACAATGCTCCAGCTAGTTATTCAAAATACCTCCATCTTCATAAAATGGCACCTGAGAAGCTAATTTTTGAAAAAATCAGAAATTCCCTTGTTGAATAGAAAGTTAGGAAAAGGCTTTTAGCTTGGGAAAATGGTTCATTGAAAGTTTAGAGAAACTTGATGAAATAACTCTGCCCAAGAGAATCCATCTCTTTAATGGGAAGATTGTTCTTGCCTCCTGGATGAATTATCTCTCTCCCTTAATCAGTGCTGCTTACACCATGACAATCTTGTCTGTTCACATCCTGTCTTTCCTGCTGACCACTCATTCTTTCTTTAGATACAGTCAATATCTGCATGTAGTCAAAGTCACATTGTGTCTTTGGGCCAGTGAGGAATTTTGTCTTCTCCCATTATGTGCTGATTTCATTAGACCATTTCTCAGAACTTCACTGATACCCACTGGCCCAGTCCACACCTGACTGTGGACTTCTCTGCTTCTGTAAATCCACAAGCATTCAGCCAGCACCTCATTCAGTATAGATGATGTGCATGCTTGGAATCCTGGAAATGACTTTCACTGTTAGAAATTTTGTTATCAAGTGCCATTAATAATTTTTTAAAAAGATGGCATCATGTTGATGATAATAATGAGGCAGAAATACAAAGCATCCTTTCTAGGTGGTAGTAAAAGTGTGCAGATCCAGCAAAGACAAGTATAGTTATATGCACAAATTACACAATCAGTATGTGGAGGCAAAAGACCTGCCACATGTCTCTACCCATGGTGCATCTGAGCCAAAAGGAGCTCCCAAACTGTGCTATGGGAGGATACCCTCACCCTCCCAGATGTCAGCTCTCAAGACTGAATGTATTCCACCTTCTCTTCCTTGCCATATATTGCCTTTGGAACACAAAACTTGATTAATAGTTTCTTTTTAATCTATTTAAATTTTATCTATGCCTTAGGCAAAAAAAATATTGCAAATTCCTTAAGTGAAACAAATTCTACCAATGTTCTTACATTTTGTTTTATTTTTATTCATTTATTTTAAATTTTCCCCTTAATATAGCTCACTCATCTCTCAAAGATTGCTCATTTATGTTAATTTTCAAGAGCTGATCAATCAATTTGTGTTCACTTCATTCACACTAGTTTTCATTTTCTAGATTTCACGTTTGACCCTTCTCAAAGTTGGAGACTGCAGGCTGACAAGTTCTCGCATTTAGTAAGGCATTTAGGTTTCATTGATCTGTAACTAAGAGGAAGGCAAGGTAAGTGTTATATCAGAGTTTTTGAAGAGGGCAAATGTTACTAGTAGTTAGTAACTTAGTAACTTAATAGTAACTTAGTAACTAGTAGTTAGTACAGCATAGAAAATGAGATGGCTGGTATGAATATTGGGAGAAGATGTTGTACTGTTTTTTTATTGTTGCCTAACAAATGACCACAAACTTAGTGGCTTGAAACATTACAAATTTTTCTTATCTCAGTTTCTGTTGGTCAGAAGTCCAGGCATGGTGTGACTGGATTCTCCCAGTTTGGAGACTCTCTTTTTTTTCTCTTTTATTTTGAATAAACTTCCAATCTTCAGCCAAAGTGGGTAGGGATAGCCACCTAGCTAGGGGAGTGAGGAAAGGTATCTGGGGATCCACCATCTTCTTAAATAATTAAGTTTCAGCCATATTCTTAAATAATTAAGTTTCAACCAATCCTCATTTTAGCCAGGCCATCTCTTCATTCCCCATTCCAGATGTAGCTGGTACTGTCAGCTCCAGAACCTTTGGGGTTTGATGGCATTAATCAGATTGGTTTTCAGCTTTTCCTGCTACTGGTTTTGGATTCAGCTTCCTCAGGATTGCTGCCTTTTCCATCTTTCCAGTTTTCAAAATGTGGTTACTGTCATGTTACAATGTCCTCCCCCATTTCTTTGTCTGTATGGGGTTTAAACCTTTAAAATAAGATCCATTGTCTTTCCTTTTAGTGAGGGTTTGGGAAAGAGCAAAAGAAGAAGTATATATGCTCAACCTAAGCTATCTGGTGAGGTAACATTTCTTTCTTAAGTATTCAACTTTCCACCTGGAGTAATGTAAGTTACTTTGCATTATTTTTTGGCCCACAACTTCATAAAATAAAATTCTGGCCTGTTGTTGTGGTTTGGGATCTGTTGCCTTTATACTGTTGTTGTTTGGGAGAGATTTGTACATTTTTATCTTGCTCATAATCTGTCACAAGGAAATATGCCATCTGCAGTATCAAGTCTAATATACACATGACCATATGTTGATAAAAACCATGATATTTATGAGCTGTGACTTCCACAATGATGGGTTCGTTATTAAGATGTTCTGGAATTATTTAGAGGTTTTATTTCTGTTTTATGCCAGTACTTTGAGAAAATATGTAGCTTAGATTGGTATATAAACTGCTTCACTGGATATATTTTGGCAGAACAGATAACATTCGTATAACTAGCAATGTCTGACAATTGATGGATTCATGCATGAGATCAAGCATTAATATGTAGGGGTGTCTTGTAAGATTCATCTCTGAAAATTGTGCCAGGTTCTTCTATGCCTAGAGGCAAAGAATCACATTGAGGCAAGTTGTGCTTTGTTATGGGAGAAATTACTTGAGGAGCCTACATTAGTTATGTCAATGTAAGTCCCTATGGACTGTTATCCTGGGGGAAGGAATAATGAACCATGTGTGGCCTATTGAAGGTGGTGCTTCCAATAACACTTGGAATGGGAACTTGTCCTGGAGGAAGGTGGGAAAATTTTCCCAGGAACCAAGGAACATCCTGGAAGGAAAGGGATCAAGACCCTTTTCCTTTGTGTGTGTGTGTGTGTTCATTGTTATACAAACCTCCCTACCGTGTTGGAATGGTAATGATGGGGGTCATCTGGTAGGAAGGGCCATCGCAGGCCCTAGGGGGAAGCTGCCATGGACCATGTGGGAAGCTGCATTGTAATCGGGCCTAAAGACTCACGGCACTGTGAACCGATGAGCCTGATGTCCCTGCAGACCCTGTCCCCACAATCATAGGGTTCTGGGGTGGAATATGTGAGTGCAAACGAAATAGCCCAAGTAGGTAAACTTTCCATCAGCCTCTGCAAGAATTGGATCCAGCACAGACTTCACTGAGAGAGAGAGAGTAATTATCCTTTGGCCCGCAGGGACCATTACAATAGGACACTGAGGGACTGTAACAGAATCAGTGGCAGCAGTGGGCCAGCCAGACCCTCTAGTTTTCTCTCTGCCTGGCATTTGAGGGAGGATAAATTCTTTGAAACTTGTGGGGTTCTTGAACAGTTTCAAGGAAAGGAAAGAACATGTACATTAAGGTCTCAAGAGAGTGTAAAGTCCTAGACTTTCTATTAATGAGTGCATGTGGATTCCTAAGAAGTTAAAATAAAAAAAATAAAAGATGTGACTGTTTTTATTTTCAGCTAGTGAAGCAGGTTGTACCAATTTTATTAATGAGCCTCCCACCTTCCTGCCATATTCCTCCATTAGTCAGTATGGAAAATGATGGCATCTACATTACAGGATTGTTATTAGGAATAAAGAAAGTAAAGCCTGTAGGCATTGAACACGGTGCTTGACACGCTGTGAATGATACATAAATCTTTGCTGCTGCTGTTCTTCCAAGTTCTTTCTGGTTGCCACAAAGTGCATGTTATTGGCTCTGTGGTCTTAGGCAATTACAGTCATCTTTTTGGAACTTGGTTTCTTCATCTTTAAAATGGGGAAATACAGCATCTCAGATCTGTTGCAGGGAGTAAACAAGATAAGGTATATGGCTACAGTCTCTAAAATATAAAGGTTCATGTAAATAGAAGCTGATGTTCTTATTTTTAGTATCATCTTGAAAAAAATGACAAATCTGTTTTTGTTTTTTTTTAAAGCAATTTTATTGAGGTATATTCACGTTCCATACAATCCCTCTAACATATACACTCAATGGTTTTGGTATGATCTCAGAATTATCCAATCAATATCAGAATAACAAATCTGGTTCTTTAAGCATTCACGGTAGCTGATCCTGAATCTCAGTCTCACCTGGAATAAAGTTTTCCCAGTGAGCCTTCACAGGAGAGAAAGATTTGAGGTGATTCTTGTTTCCTTCGATTCCAGAGAAGGAGCACGTTATTTTGTCTCATTCTTCAAGGATTTTTGTTGTTGATAATTCTCCATCAGGGCAGAAAGTTGCGGCCAAAGACGATTTTTTAACCCATGAATCTCACTGACTTTCCCTGTAATATACAACTATCCTGGGTGCCTGAGTTTCCAAGTTGAGCAAGGGTTCAAGGCCCAGCAGAGTTTCACAGTGAGGGAAGAGCAGGAACCAGCGGAAGAAAGAGTAATTATAAAAAGACTCTAACTTGATGACTCAGTGATAAGCAATTGAAGGAGAGCAGAGGAATGGGAAACTGTCCATTGAGGGCCACTATTTAATTCACTGAGCGTGCTGGACTAGCTCCATAAGGAAATCAGGAAATAGCCCCTGTTGCCAAGTCTCCAGGCATTGCTCCCTAGGGCAGAGGGCCACTGCAGTATCCTTTTGTTATTCCTGGAAAAGCAGAAAGAAAAACTAGCTTCTCATAGGCACTGGATAAATCCTACATGCCCTGGGGGATGCCGTGGGCCTGCTCCCAGAAAGTGGGGGTACTCACCTGCACCCTCCCATTAGGGCCCTCTGCTACCTCGACTGGAAAGCCAATTGGAGGACTGGGAGCAGGGGTGCGCATTTGAGGAGGATGTCTGCTTGGCACCCCACTGCTCTCTTCTGTTCTGCCGATGATCTATTATTTATTACTATTACTATTATTTTTACTACTTGCTATCATTCTTTCTGATTATGTTTTCCCTGGCATCAGAATTCATTTTATTTTGTTTTATTTTTTTGTTTTGTTCTGCCATTAGAAATGATTCTTGGGAAGTGGATGTGGCTCAAGCGATTTGGCTCCTG
>JAQZBX010089990.1:0-12554 GCA_029593785.1 Cabassous unicinctus
GTGTTGAGGATGTTATGGAGGGAAGTTCAGGCAAGAGGTGAAGGATGATACAGATGACTTCTCAGTCTCAGCCTAAGAATGTGAGTGCCTACCAGGTGCTGGGTACCTGGGTTGCTAAGTGAGGCAATACAATCAACTAGTTGATTATGGAGATTCTGTTAGGGGTTGGGCCCTCTGCTGGGTGTGATTAGGAATACAAGAAACACTAAACTTGAGCATATCACACATCAGAAGCCTGAATGTTCCTAGAAGGCAAAAGAAGGTTAGTGCTGGGCTGGATGTCTAAGAAGAAAGAATCTGTGATCTGATTTGGGCTTGAAGAATGACTTGGTTTCACATAGAAAGAAAAGAAGGGAGAAGGTCTGCTCATAGGAGGGGAAGAACAAAAGCAAGTAAGAGAGGCCAAGCTGGGCAGGCGAGCATGGGTCTAGCCTCGTTGGGCAGAAGTTTTATAATTGTCGTGGAAAATCAGTTTGAGAAGGCAGGTTGAGGCCAAATTCTGAAACGCTTCAGGTCCCAGATGAGGGTCAACACTGTGAAGACAGCAAAAGATGGTTAAATACTAAAGGGCTTCGCAGGGTTTGCTCAGGGAAGAAAATAGACTTCTAAAACTGAGAGACTGGCACAAGCTAGGAACAAGTCCTGGTCAGAGTTTGCATGGTGTGGTCACTAAGTGTTTTTGAAGTTTACAAAAGGGGTATGGTAGAATGAGGAGGAAGACGGGAACAAGACTTAGAAATTTTTTAGCAATTTTATTGAAGTATAATTTCCATACAATAAATTCACCTCTTTAAAATGTATAATTCAATGATTCGTAACAAATTTATAGAATTGTGCCACCATTTCCCCAATTCAGTTTTAGAACTTCTCCATCATCCCCCAAAGAGCCCTTGTGCCTATTTGTAGTCAATCCCTGTTCCCATGCCCAGCTCTAGCCAACCACAAATCTGCTTTCTGTCTCTATAGATTGGTCTTTTCCGAACATTTGTATAAATGGAATCATGCAATATGTGATCTTTTGCATCTGGCTTCTTTCACCTATCAGAGTGCATCCATGTTGCAGCGTATACCAATGGTTTATCCTTTTTTATTGCTGAATAGTAATCTGTTGTGTGGATATAACACATTTTGTTTATCCATTCATCAATTGATAGACATTTGGATTGTTCCCAGTTTTGAGCTATTATAAATACTGATGCCGTAAACATTTGTGTACAAGTCTTTGTGTGGACCTGTTTTCATTTCTCTTGGGTAGATAGCTAGGAGTGCATAAACTGGTTTTGATCAGCAAGAAGCATTTGAAGGGGTAAAGAGGTTGGGAAAGGGTATACACAGGAGAGAAATATAAGCCCCCACTGTGGATGGGCACCCCTCAGTGATGGAGATGAGGAGGCACAGCATGGCAAAGGGGCGGCAAGGACACTACAAGGCTCATGAGGTTGACTAGCTGGGGAGGGGCCAGACAGCAGGTGAACCTTGGAAACCAAGAGCCAGCACTTGGCCTTGATGTTATGGGATGCAGAGACTCTGTAGGTTCTTGAACAAGGGTGTAATTCAGTGAAAGCAGTATTTTAGGAGAAGTTTGATGGGTGCGCTGGTGGAGACAGAGAGACTAGTGAGGTATTAACGACAGCATAGGCACAAAAGAAGGATTTTAAGTCTGGTAGTAGCATTCAGACTGGAAAAAAAAGATTTATCTGAAGCACAGGAGAGAATGTGTTGAGAAAACTTGATATTGAACTAGGGCTAAAATTAGAAAATATTAAAATTGAATTAGTGGTAACTAAATGGTTCAGTCTAACTAAAAATATTTCCCATGCCTACAGAAAAACAGTTTTCATTTCTTTACAATTTTCTTTTTTACACATTATATTTGAAGACTACTGAGAAATATCTATAAAATCACAAAATATGAATAAACTGTTAAATTGACAGAATAAAATCCACAAAGGGCCCTTGTGATTCTGACACCACATAGACAGTAAATGACTAAGAATTCTAAATGAGCACAGAAAACGTCTGTCATGTCAACGATATCTATTCCAACAGTCTAATATATATACTTAATTAAAATAATGAAGCCATCTGTCCAAAAGCTTCTTAGTGCAACTTTAATTAGTTGTTTCAGTTACATTATGCAGCAAAGAGAAAGGTCTTAGAATTGGTTTCTTTTCAGCAGATTTGGGCACTGGGAAAGTGATACAAAAATATTGCTTTTGGTGATGTTTGAGATGAGAACACAATATTAATTTTGTTTTCTGCTGGGTGCCTCTGCAGCTCCATTTCAGATGAAAAATAGAGCTGTAGACTCTATGATGCCTATCTGAGCAGACAGGCCTAAGGCCTGCAGCAGAGTTTGTATTACGTTGTGTCTGGATTATATTTGTCGGTTATATTTAAGCAACATTATTTCTTTTCTGAATCTTTTTATTTTGAAATAATTTTGAACTTAAGGGCAGTTGCAAAAATAATATAAAAGCTATTCTGTGACCTTCAATATACTCTCTACCCAGATACTCAGATTTACCAATTTTTAACATTTTTCCACATTTATTATATTGTTCTCTCCCTCTCCTTCTATCTATCTATCTATCTATCTATCTATCTATCTATCTATCTATCTATCATCTATTCCTCTATCCTCTACCTATCAACCTATCTCTATCAATCTACCTACCTACCTACCTATTTATCCATCTACCATCTATTTTCTACACATTTGAGAGAAGGCTGTGTACATAGTGCTCCTTGAACACTTAATACTTCCATGTATATTTCCTAAGAGCAATGATAATGTTCTGTAACCTCATTTAGCAAGTTCAAGGAATTTAGCACTGATAAAAAGTATACAAGCTATATTCTACTTTTTCCATTGTCCTTAATGTCCTTTTGGGCATTTTCTCCTGCATTATTAGATCCTGTCCAGGATCACGTATTACATTTGCCATTGTCTCTTTAGTCTTAATCTCTCTTTTGTTTTTTAATTGTGGAAAGATGCATACAGTAAAAAATGTCCCATCTTAACTAGTCCCGAGGTACAATTCAATGGGATTTCAATTAACCGCATTCACAATGTTGTGCTATCCTCACTACCACCTATTACTAGAACTTCTCCATCACCCTAAAGAGAAACCCTGCACCCATTATGCATTAACTCCCCATTTCCCCCACCCCCACCCCTGGTAATCTGTGTTCTATTTTCTGTCTCTGTGAATTGGTATATTCTAGTTATTTCACGTAAGTGGAAACATACAATACCTGTCCTTTTGTGTCTGACTTATTTCACTTAACATGATGTCTTCAAGGGAACATTATTTCTTTTACAGTAGATTTTAAATCACAGATAACTTATAATAGAGATTAATCTTTCATTCAGAGGAACTTTCCGTAAAGCCATTGAAGAAGTGAGCCAAACTCTCTACCTCCCATGAATTTTAAAATACAATTGAGATAAAGTGGAATAGTGAAAAGAAAAACACAGAATAAGCTACTATTTTTATTGGGACATCTGTGTTCTAGTCCAGATCTTCTATCTAGTTGTATAGGTTTGAATAAATCATTTCACTTCCTTGGGTCTCGTTTTTTCCCGTGTAAAAAGGAAGAGGTTGAACTAAAGGATCTCTAAGGCCCTTTTCAGCTCTAAACATATGAGCATAACTTCTAATCGAAATGACTGAATAAACAGTATTGAGCTTGCATATTATTGCATGGTATTCAGAACTATTAAAAACAATTGGGCAAAGTTTAAATCAGGCTGTTTAGGGTGAGAAAAAGACAGAAGTAGAATAACAAATACACACAACGCTAGTCTCTAGGCTGCTGATGCTGTGCATTATAACTCACTGTAACTTCTCAGTGAGTTCTGACATTACATGGGCAATTGAAGAATGAAGCCCCAACATGACCTAGGGCTGGAAATCTGAGTCCCATGAAGCAGATCACCACGTAAGAAAATAGGAATAGTTACTGAAGCTACTTTTCTGGCATTCTATGGAATTGTTATTGTTTTAAGCCAAATTGCTATGCAAGGATTATTTTCCTCCATAAGCTTGGTATTGGAAAATTCCACTAGCCAGCTTTACTTTTCCATTTGCGTAAATAATCCATTTGCCTTTTGTCAAAGGCATTGATATTCATTTTCTTGTCATTTGTTGGAATATTTATCATCCCTTTGGGTTTCAGGACAGTAGCAATAGCTCATAACTATTCTTAGTCCAGTATATAAAGATGATGTGATTCTCCAACATTGTAACTCTAGGATGGATTGGGAATGTGACGAATGACAGCTGACTTGTGTTGTGCAAGTCAAATGTTATATAATTAACCCATAATGCCATACTTATGTAATATCTTGTTTTTGAAAAATTCTGAATAAAAAATCTGTGATAGATTAGCTATTTTGAGTAAATTTCTTTTACTTTTCATGGATCCAAAATAATCTCTGTTTTCCCATTTTGCCAGAAATGAGTTAGCCTTTGACGTGAATGCCTGACTAATGAATATAGAATTAAGCTTCAGAGGACAAATAGTTGAATTAGGCTAAAATGATGAACTTCTTACATGCTATCTGTATCCATATTATTTCTTATTAGAGATCAGTTACAGCAACTCTGTTTTTTAGGATGCTAGAAGCAGTGACTGAATATAAATAAAGAAAACAAAAGAGAAATAAAGAAAAAAAAGCACATGATTTAATATGCAGATTGAAGCAAATAAATGTCTAGTCATGGATTTTCTGTATGGATAAGTTCATCAGGAATGCAATCAACTGACTGAACAGAACACATGCCAGACTGAATATGAATCAGCAATGTGCTAACATACACTTAACATCCAAATAATTTGGAAGTAATTGAATCTTTGGATAATAGGGTCCTGAAGGGTTTTTCTCAATCTCTAGAGATATCCTTATAAACATCAATTAGTATTGCATACGTTTACAGTTGTACATGAAAATAATCTTCTTTAGTTCTTTCTGTTTGTTGGAATTTTGGATAAATTGAGTTGACTGCACCCATGGAGTAAGCTAACAAGGGTGTGCCATCTCTTATGGGTCTTGCCATATCTTAATTATACTGGTTGTTCCCAGTTAAAAATAAGTCTTATCACAAATTTTGCCTTCTTCAATGAGGCTCTCTAGGTAGATCCAGTGCATACTTCTGACTTTCCTCACTGATTTTTCACAACTCTTTCTCTCCATACTTTTTGACAATTTAGTCATTTTTTATTGGATACCTTGTAGTACTACTTTTGCATTGTGCAAATATTTGGAACTTATTTTGTGTATAATCCTGGGTATATTGTAAATACTAAATAGAATGTCTATTGAGTTTAATATTGAAGCCCAGTGACAAGTTAACATCCTTGTACGGAGGTTTGTTCTAGCAAGATGGAAAGGATTCCCTTTGTGTATTAGTTATGAATTGTGTTTGGCTGTGGGTAAGAGAGACCTTACTGTAGTGTTTGAACCAAATGGGGGCTTATTTGTCAGGCATTGGGTGACCAGGTCTGGGGTAGCCATTCGGCCTACTGGTTACAAAATGCATGTTCTACCTCCTGACTGCTGTTCACTGTCTCATTAGGAAGAAGTAGAAAGCAATAAGGAAGAAAGAGTGCTACCTGGAGCAGGAAACTAAAAATTACTAGAAATCCTCAGTTAACTTTTCCTTTTACCTCATTGGCTACAGCTACATCACATTGACAGCTCCAGGTACAAGGGGATCTGGGAATTGCAGTTTTTTAAGTCATGTACAATGCTTCACTGAAAAAAAAATTGGAATTCTTTTAGTAAGGAAAAGGAGGAGAATGTTTATTGAGCATCCTTGGCACCCTGTGTGTTAGGTTAGGAAGCAAAGCTAGAAACCTTGTGATACCTTACTTTGGAAGTTGCAATATATTTGAGTCACTTTCAGGGTGATGACATAGATTTGGGAGGTCACCATTTATTATTAAACAATATATATAATAGCTTTTCAGGCTAAATGCAGACCAGCAGAGAACCCAGGTTCGAGTAGCCATTTTGTGAACTTGTAAATACAAAAGTTGATTTGAAACTCAAAGCAGCTTGGGGTGGCTGGGCCAGTAGATCTTGCCTACAGGGATGTCCTGTCTTGGACTTCTCTGAAGAATCATTTGTTCCAGGGGGGTAATTCTAGTAGGGTCTGCCCTACCCCAAGTCTCTCTTGGCCCCATTTCTACTAGCCTAAGTGAGGAGAATCCTTTCCTTTGTTCTCCTCTCCCATTAGTCAAGTCAGATGGGAATTTTCAAAGAGACGTTGCTACGGGAAATAAGCCAAGGAGCCACTAAGACAGAGGAGCTATATATCTGACCAAGACAGTGGCTATGTTCTGAGACAAAGATACCTACTGGTTAGCCACACATTCTTCTTTTTGTAAGTAGATGTAAGGTTCCCTTCACAATTTGGGATATTTCTGCAGCCCAGATCTTGGACTTCTTGTGAGCCTCGGGTTCAGAACAAACCTTGTTCCTAGGCATCTTTCTGCCCCAAGAAACTCCTCAGTTGCCTTGGTCCAGGGGTCCCTGAGCTGAGAACCAGACACCCATTCCTGGGTATCAGAGCAATCTGCTCAAACCTTGCAGACATTTCTTTAATCATCCTTGCTGGTTGGCAGCTCTGGACTCTTGAAATCCCATTTCCACTGCCACCCATTTCTCCTGGTTCTGTCTGGCTTGGAAAAAACATTGTCAGTGATTGAATGTTAATGGTCTTTCCTTTTCTTGAGGAAATAGGACCTCACATCTTCCCTCTGGGCACTTCCAGGCTGAGCCTCAGGTGAGCTGTGACACAGGCGGGAGTGATGTATTCCAGGTTTTGGGGGCCTACTATCTTCATTCCTCACAGTTCTCTGGAAAGAGAAACCTTTAATCACAATCACAAGCATCCACTACCACCTTTAATTCTTCATTTGCATTTTACTTGCCACTTGGGCAGGGAGTGGCCTACCCTACATCACCCCGTGAGTCTAACCAATATCTACCAGCCTTCTGCATAAGTTAGTTAATTTATTTTGATTCATTCATTCATTTAAAAAAAAAAGATTTATCAAGTCCAGCCAGTGACTTCTCTAAGTGTTAAGAATACCAAGGAATTTACAGTCTAGTGGAAAGACAGAGAATAAATAAGATAATTAACAAATAAGCAAACAATGACAAAACATATGTTAAGGGCTAAGGGGAACTGGTTAAAGTCAAGAGGAAGATGGTAATGGGACGGGGAAGGAGGACACACTGAGAGAGGGTGGCTAGAAACTGATACCACAAAAGTGCAAAGGACCCAGCCCCTTTTAAATAGTGGGAAGACTGGGAGGGGTGAAGAGCACACTGGTGAAGGCCAGGAGAGGGTGTGGTGAGCATTCCAGATGTCTTAATTCCATCCCCTCCACTGGTCTATTTCTGGTCACACTACCTCTTTTTGGGGGAGCCTAGTAAAAGACCAACCAGAATGCCTCTGTCATTTCTACATGCCCTACACACAAAATTTACCAGTGCTTTTTACTGGCTGAGCTGGGGCCTTCATACTGGGGAAGGAGAAAAACATATGCTATTTCCACCTCATTAAGTAGTCTCACTCACCCTGATAGTTTGCATTCATTGGCGACATGGTGGCTTTGTTTTATAATCGTACATTTATCCCAGGAAATGATGTTATGATGAACAAAAGGCCAGTGCTGATGGGAGGGGGGAAGCCAGGGGAGAACAGAGAGGATGGAGGTATGGACCTCAACTGGCCTCATGGACTGGCCTCCTTAGCCATTTTGGGCAAAGGACAATGCCCGAAAAGGGACTTTGAGACCTTTTAAGGATAAAGTATATCTGCTTTTGGGCTTGAGGACAAAGGTGGCCCTGGGACCCAAGGAACAGAATTGGCAGCCTTGAAGGGGACATTGAATTCTCAGGAGGGCCAAGGCCCTGGGGCCACTTGACACATCTCCAGGGAGGAGCTAATGCTGGTGGAAGCAGTAGCAAGAGAATAAATGCAGGGAAGAAGCTGCAGAGTCTGCATTGAAGACTTAGCAACTGCTGGCGGATTCTTTAAGGGACCACGTTTCTGGCACCAAGCCTGGAAGGGGCGTGAGCTACCACGACTTTTTTACTACTTGTGTGTATTTATTACTTATTTCATGCCCATCATTGCACACAAAATGGCACCCAATCTTGTATATGGTAAGGTTTGGACCCTGATAGGGCTGGGACTATTGCTTCTGTACAGATGTGGAAGCTGAGGCACGTAAAGATGAGAGGAGTGCTCAGGAGCACTTAGCTCGTGAGGCAAAGCCACAACTAGAGTTCCAGGTCTTCCTTTTTGACTGGGTTGCTTTCTGGAAATTCTGATTGTAACAAGTTTCTCTTTTTCTGACAGGAATAACTATTTCACTATTTTCGATGCTGTTGATTTTGGACATCGTGAGTTAATCCTACTCTTCAGCTCATAGTGCAGTGTCATCATTTATCTGTGCAAAGCCCTTCTCTTTATCATCTGTCTATATAACTATCAATCAATCTATCTAATTTCTCATCTATCTCTATCTCTATCTATCCATCCATCCGTCTGTCCATTCATCCATCCGTCTGTCTATCTATCTTTATCTTTCTTTCTATCTATCTCTCTATCTATCATCTATCTAATCTACCTACCTACCTACCTACCTACTTACCTACCTACCCACCTACTTACCTGTGTATCTAACATCTATCATTTCCTCTTATCCTCAGGCCTCACTCCTCTTCCCTTTCCCCACAAGAAGAATAATTATATTTACTTTGAAGATGGCCAATTCTTTTTGCAATCCTAGTTCCAGAAGGTAGATATTTTCATATTTTCTGGAAGATTCTTAGAATTCCTAGAGAGGATTGTTTGTTTAATACAGTGATTTTATGCCACTTTTACCTTTTTAAGGAGCAAAAGTGCTGACTTCTTCCCCAGGCTGGACATAGTTTAAGGGATGCTGAGAGGCGGTGATGGCGTCCTCTGTGTACTGAGGTCATGCAGCTCCGAGGGTTCTGGTTTTCTTGTTGGGTTGGAGGCTTAGCTGAGAGCAGACGGCTCACACCTCATTGTTCAAGGCAAGGGCCATCTCTGCAGGACTTTAGGGATCCAGGGTAAATTGCTCTGTAATTTCCCCCTCCTTCTTCCAGCACCTTTCCAAAATCTCTTTGGCTCCTGAATTTATATACAATATAATCCTCTTATAATTATTTCCTTGAAGAAGGTATATCAGGAAAGACACATGCATTCTGATGGGGGAAATGTGGAATAAGAGGGACACAAAGTAAACTCAGCATTGGTGATAAGGGATGGGGGATCTGGTCTGTGTGTCTATGAGCCTCAGGTCCTTGTTAGATAAGTAGATAAGCCTGAG
This sequence comes from Cabassous unicinctus, assembly GCA_029593785.1. NCBI lineage: Eukaryota > Metazoa > Chordata > Mammalia > Cingulata > Chlamyphoridae > Cabassous > Cabassous unicinctus. The sequence goes on from JAQZBX010089990.1 coordinate 9,382, forward strand.
TCCTGCCTCCTGGGCTGAGCCTAAGACTCATCTGTGGAGAATTTTACATGTTTGGCTTCCCAGGTCCTACTCCTGGAGATTCAGATTCAGAATGTCTGATGGCAAACCAGAACATCACACTTTAAATAAGGTCTTCAGGTGAATCCAATATGCACCCAGATTTGCAAACCAAAGACTTAAGTGACAAACCAGCTCGGAGATGTTGCTATGCAATATCTTAACGTTGGCCTTGTTGAAATTGAGCCCCTTCCTCTCCTCAAAATACATAGATATGTGTTGGTATATATAAAATGCTAAAAATAAAAACTAGAGCCAGATACACAAGAAAATCTGTCTTATTGCTTAATAATTTGCTCCATCTCATCACTCATCTTAGTCATCAAATCATTTGGGTCTTTTACGATGGTGTTTCAAATTCAGAGGCTGAAGCTTTGTTCTCTTGGAAGTAACAGTGGCAGACATTCACTGCGTGTTTACTGTGTCAGGCACTCTTCCTCACCGCAGTCCTGGGAGGTGGGTACTGCTGTGTCCTATTTTACACAAAGGCAAACTAGGGTGCCTGGCAGAGAAGCATCTTGCCCAAAGGCACAGAGCTGGCAGCTGGCCAGGCTGGAATTTAGACCCAGGTGGTGTGGCTCCAAATCCCCCTCCTCTCTAAGGTGCTGTGTAAATGGGCCAAGAGTGAACCAGGTGGAATTTCCTTGGAGCCTGTGTATATCATTCTTTTTTATTAGAAAAGTTGTGAACTTATGAAACACACAGCATGCATCAACCCACCACCAGCACTTTGCATTGTTGTGGAATGTTTGCATATCATTTTGATATATACTTTTGAGTATACTTGCTAAAAAATCAGTTACATTATGTTATATAATAAGTTAATCAATTGCCTTTTTAAAAACTTAACTTCAATTCTTAGAAGATAGCTTTCAGAATCCAAGCACAAGTATCTCCTTGTCTTTGCATTCTCTGAAATATACTTAAACAATATAAAAGTAAAATTACTTTAAAAAGTGTCAACTTTATATTATAGAGAGAGTTTGGTATACACACATATACACACCAATGCGTGTGTGTGTGTGTTTATAAATAAGTAAATAGGTGTGTATAAACACATATGTGCTGGTAAATATATAGTATATAAATAAAATAAATATATAGATTTATATATATATCTTTTTGTTTGTTTGTTTGTTTTGTTCTCCCCTTTTCTTTTATCACTAACCTCTGTGCAGCCTAAGTCACCCTCATCATGGCACCTAGGTCCAGGACCTTTTGTGGGAGAAATGTAGTATTGCAATGATCCCCATCTCCTTCAATCAGACTAACAAGTGGCTGTTTAAGCAAGAGCTAAGCATACCTGTCATCCCCCCAAAGCCTTCATTGGTGTGGCTACAGATAGGAAAGCCAGGCAGATTGGAAATAGCTCCACCCCCAACCCAAGATGCATTAGCAGCACTTGGACATGTTTGTTGGAGGCAAATGCTTTGTTTAGGTGCCTTTTTGTTGTTAATACTGAAGACAAACTTACAGGAGACAGCCAGCTGCGATGAAGGAAGAAGTTGGATGACAGCGGAAGACGAGGGCCTCCTATGAGGTCAGTGAGTGCCTACCATTGCATGGGAGGGGGGTCCCGGTCTTGGCTGGAATTATGGAGGAAGGTTCATGGGGGAGGGGTGTGCAATGGCTAGGGGTCTTGAGAAAGGGTAGGAAGCTGGCATCATTTTGGATGCCAATTTTAAAAATGTGCCCTAAACTTGCTTTGTTTCTAAAGCAGAGTATAAGACACACAACTAACCATTTACTGATGACTTAGGCTCAACATAAGCCTCCATTATCGGCCTCTCTACAAGTTACATGTCTGCTTCTTAGTTTTCCCATCTTTCCTTCCTTCTCCCCCCTCCTTCCTTCCTTCCCTCTCCCCAGCCCTTTCTTCCTGAGTTATTTGCTGAGTTATTTCACCTACTCTGTGGCAAGTGAAAAGCTGAACTAAAGACAAATGGATCTGTCTTCATAATTATTACTACCGCCAAAATTATCATGTGTATGCTCTTTATACATAGGTGGTAAAAATTCTGCCTTGGCCCGGCCAAGATGGGGAAAGGGGCTTTCCTCAAGGTCAGCCCGACTGGGCACGGCGCAAGGGCTTTGGCTTAGGTAAGAATCACTGATTGTTTCTCTTTGATTAATTCTGACTCATGATCTTTTCTCAGCAAGGCACCTTAAAGAACTTGGCATGCCACAAAGCCTGAGCCTTTAAGTGCCTTTCTGGTCAGAGGTACCGTAAGTCACCTCTTCCCAAAGTAAGTTATTAGAGGGGGGGGTTGTTAAATGTCCCCACCCCTGTTTATTCTCAGCTCTTCTCACTTCAAAGGCAGGAGTTCTGTTATGCTCCCTTGTGAAGACTTCTGTTTCTTTTATGGCACCTTCATAGAATTGTCTCCACAGAAAACAGAAAAACAGATACTGAGGTCCTCGGTTAACCAAGATCCCTGAGACAACAGTGGGCCTTTGGGAGCAGGCACTAATGTGCGTTGACTCTGGGTCTCCAGGGTGGAGCATGGCACATTCCAGAGGGAGGTGTGCAATAAGTGTAAACATGTGAAAACAACACATGAGACGCACTCCCTGACTTCAAGAGGCTTGCAGTCTAAAAGGGAGCCAGGTAAGTAAACGGAAACTGTAAAGTGTTCTGGAGGCCAGGAGAGAAGGCAGGATCAGCTATCATTAGAACATTGATAATTTCTTCCCTCGGGACACCACCTGTTAGTTTTGGCAAACCTGAGGTTCATCAAGCAGTGAGGTGCCAGCACTGATGGGAGGATGCAATTGACCAGCAAATCCTGCCAACTCTACACTCAAAGTACACTGTGTCCAGAATCTGAACACTTTGTACCACTTCCCACCACCTCTACCTCCAAGCCAGGATTGCTTCTCACTTGGGTTATTGTAATAGCCTCCTCACTGGTATCACAACTTCTAATTTGGCTTCCCATAGTCTTTTCCAAAACAACAGTCAGCGTGTTTGAGCTCAACACCCTCCAGGCTTCCCGCCCCACACACATTAAAGGCAGAAAAACTTACAATGACCTACAGCACCCTAACCCTAACCCTAACCCTAGCCCTAACCCTAACCCTAACCTGCCCCACCTCCTCTACACTCCCCCCCCCCA
>JAQZBX010089991.1:0-12567 GCA_029593785.1 Cabassous unicinctus
ATGAAAACAAATAATAAAGATCAGAGCAGTAATAAATGAAATTGAGAACAAAAAAATAGAGATAACCAACAAAACCAAAAGTTGGTTCTTTGAGAAAATCAAGAAACTCTTAGGTAGAATGGCAAAGAAAAAATGAGAGAAGATGAAAATAAATAAAATCAGAAATGAGAGACATTACCACTGACACTGCAGAAATAAGAGAGATCATAAGAGGATATTATGAACTACTGTATGCCAACAAACTAAACAATGTAAATGAAATGGACAAATTCCTAGAAACACATGAACAACTTACACGGACCCTAGAAGAAATAGACCTCAACAAACCAATAACTTAGAAAGAGATGGACACATTCATCAAAAAACTCCCAAAGATGAAAATACCAGGACCAGATGGCTTCACAGGTGAATTCTAACAATTATTCAAAGATGAACTAATACCGATCTTGCTCAAGGTGTTCCAAAAAATTGAACATGAAGGAACACTACCAAACTAATTCTATGAAGTAAACATCACCCTAACACCCAAATCAGATAAAGATACTATTTAAAAAGAAAATTACAGACCAATTTCTCTAATGAATACAGATGCAAAAATCCTTAGCAAAATATTTGCAAACTGAATCTAAAAGCACATTAAAAGAATTATACACCATAATGAAGTAGATTTTATCCTAGGTATGCAAGGAAGTTTTAACACAAAAAAATCAAGGGAAGCAGATGCAGCTCAAGTGATTGGGCTCCCACCTACCATGTGGGAGGTCCCAGATTCAGTTCCCAGTGCATCCTGGAGAGGACAAGCAGGACAGCGAGCTGGCGTGACAGGTGGGCATAGCGAGCTGATGCAACAAGATAACACAACAAGATGATGCAACAAGATGATGCAATAGGAGACACAAGGAAAAACATAATGGGAGATGCAGCAAAGTGGGGAGTGGAGGTGGCTCAAGCCGTTGGGTGCCTTCCTCCCACATCGGAGTTCCTGCATTCGGTTCCCAGTGCCTCCTCAAAAGAGGACCAGCACACAACAAACAGATACAGCAAATGCAAACAATGAGGGGGTGGGGAGAGATAAATAAATTAATAATTTTTTTTAAAAGAAAATCAATTAGTGTAATAAAGTACATGAATAAACTGAAGAAGAAAAATCTCATGATCCTCTCAATTGATGCAGAAAAGACACTTGGCCAAATACAGCATCCATTCTTGATAAAAACATTCCAAAAGATAAGAATAGATGGAAGCTTTCTCAACATGGTAAAATGCATATATGAAAAACTCACAGCCAACATTGTACTCAACTGTAAATGACTGAAAGCCTTCCCACTGAGATTGGGAACAAGACAAGGATGCCCACTGTCACTACTGTTAATGTTGTGCTAGAAGTTCTAGCTAGAGCACTTAGGCAAGACGAAGAAATAAAATGCACCCATTTAGGAAAGGAAGAAGTAAAACTTTCACTATTTGCTGATTATATGATCATATATCTAGAAAATCCTGAAAAAAGTCCACAACAAAGCTACTTTAATAGACACGTTCACCAAATTGGTGGGATACCAGTTTAATATGCAAAAATCAGTACTTTTTCTATACACTACTGATCAATAATCTGAGGAAGAAGTCAGAAAAAATTCCATTTATAATAGCAACTAAAAGATTAAAATATTTAGAAATAAACTTAACCAAAGACATAAAGGACCTCTACTCAGAAAACTGCAAAACGTTGCTAAAAGAAACCAGAGAAGACCTAAATAAATGGAAGGATATTTTGTGTTCATGGATTGGAAGACTATCATTAAGATGTCAATTCTACCCAAAGTGAATTTACAGATTCAATGCAATCCCAATATAAATCACTGCAGCATTTTGCAGAAATGGAAAAGAAAATTAGTAAATTTATTTGGAAGAATAAAGAGCCCTGAATAGCCAAAAAGTCTTAAAAAAGAATGAAGTTGGAGGACTCTCATTTCCTGACTTTAAATCATATTACTTATTTATAGTGGTAAAAATGGCATAGTACTGCCATAAAGGTAGACATATTTTTATATGTCTATCTTGGAATGGAATCAAATAGAGAACTCAAAAATAGACACTCACATGTATGGTCAAGTGATTTTTTAAAAGACCGAAACCACTCAGACTGTGTCCTCTCCCTCTTACTCTCCCCAAAGGAAGAGAATAATGGTCACCAATGGCAAATGCCAGATGCAGTGAAACAACACCAAAAGCCGGCTACACATTCAGGAGAGGACACTTCTCCTCCTCCTCATGGCTTCTGGGGCTCTACACATTCAGAGAACCTTCTCTAGTAATAACCTATAGAAATGATCCCTGGAAGTATAGTTTTTCAAGTGTTTTTTGACAGGGCTATCAAGCCCACCCAGGTGGGCCAGAACAGTCTATTCAACAAATGGTGCAGGGAGAACTGGATAGCCATAACCAAAAGAAATAAAGAGGACCTCTACCTCATACCTTATACAAAACTTAACTCAAAATTGATCAAGGACCTATATATAAAAGCTAATTCAGTTTTAAAAAATGCTGTGGTAATTTTTATTGGGATTGCATTAAATATGTCGATCAGTTTGGGTAAGATAGACATCTTAATGATGTTTAGTCTTCCTATCCATGAACAGGGAATATTCTTCCATTTATTAAGTCTTCTTTGATTTCCTTTAACAGTGTTGTTTAGTTTTCTGTATATAACTCCTTTACATCTTTAGTTAAATTTATTCCTAGGTATTTGATTCTTTTAGTTGCTATTGTAAAAGGGATTTTTTTCTTGATCTCCTTCTCAGATTGCTCATTATTGATGTACAAAAATGCTACTGATTTTTGCTCATTGATCTTATACCCTGCCACTTTACTGAACTCATTTATAAGCTCTAGAAGCTTTGTTGTAGATTTCTCAGGGCTTACATGTATAGGATCATGTCATCTGCAAATAGTGAAATTTTTACTTCTTCCTTTCCAATTTGGATGCCTTTTATATCTTTTCCTTGCCTAAGTGCTTGAGCAAGTACTTCTAACACAATGTTAAATAAGAACGGTGAAAGTGGGCATCCTTGTCTTGTTCCTGATATTAAAGGGAAAGCTTTTAGGATTTCACCATTGAATATGATGTTAGCTGTGGGTTTTTCATATACACCCATTATGATGTTGAGGAAGTTTCAGGAAAGGGTGCCGTATTTTGTTGAACGGCTTTTCTGCATCTATAGAGATGACCATGTGATTTTTTTTTTGATCTGTTTATGTGTTGTATTACATTGATTTTCTTATGTTGAACCATCCTTGCATATTAAGGATGAAACCCACTTGGTCATGGTGTATAATTTGTTTGATACGTTGTGAATATGATTAACAAGTGTTTTGTTGAGGATTTTAGCATCTAGGTTCATTAGAGAGATTGGTCTATAGTTTTCCTTTCTTGTGGCATCTTTGTTTGGCTTTGGTATTAGGGTGATGTTGGCATCATAGAATGAGTTAGGCAATGTTCCCTCCACTTCTATTTTTTGGAAGAGTTTAAGCAGGATAGGTGTTAGTTCTTTCCAAAATGTTTGGTAGAATTCACCTGTGAAGCTGTCTGGCCCTGAGCTCTTCTTAGTTGGGAAGTTTTTGATGACTAATTCTATCTCATTTCTTGTGATTGGTCAGTTGAGTTCATCAATTTCTTCTTTCGTCAATGTAGGCTGCTTGTGTGTTTCTATGAATTTGTCCATTTCCTCTAAATTAGCCATCTTGTTGGCATACGATTTTTCAAAGTATCCTCTTAATGATACTCTTTATTTCTGTGGGGTCAGTGGTGATATCCCCTTCCTTGTTTCTTATTTTATGTATTTGCATCTTCTCCATTTTTTCTTTGTTAGTCTAGCTAAGTAATTGTCACTTTTATTAATCTTCTCGAAGAACCAGCTTTTGGTTTTGTTTATTTTTTCTAGCGCTTTCTTGGTGGTTACCATGGGTCCTGAAGGGAGAGGGAGGGAGGAATAAAATAGATGGTACATGGGACATTTTTGGGGAGATAGAATTGTTCTACATAATCCTGCAAGGATGGATACAGACCACATCAAACTTTATCAAAGTCTATAAAAATGTATGGTCCAAAATGTAACCCACAATGTAAATCATTGACCATGGTTAGTAGCAATGTATAATCATCATTTAGTGGCAATGCTCTAGGATGTCTTCATCAATTGTGGCAAAAGTACCACACTAATGAAGGATGCTGTTGATGTGGGAAAATGTGTGAGGGCTAGGGAGCAGGGCATATGGGACTCCCCTATAATTTTGTGTAAAATGTATGTAATCTAAGTTTCTTTGTTTTAAAAGTATATTAACAACAACAAAAAAGCCAAACCATAATCCTAAGAGAAACATCTTCAAGAGTTTGTGGTAGGCAGCACTTTCCCAAACCTTGCACCCAGAGCATGAGCAATGATATAAACATTTTACTTCTTCAGAAGACTTTTTGAAGAAAGTGAAATGGGAGAAAATATTTGGAAACAACATAACCAATAAGAGTTTGATATCCATGTTATATAAAAAGATCATACAACTCAATGATAAAAATACAAGCAACCCATTTAACAAATGGGCAAAAGACTTGAACAAACATTTTTCCAAAAAGGAAATACAAATGGCCAAAAATCACATAGGAAATGCTCAACATCACTAGCTATTAGGGAAATGCAGATCAAAACTATGAAGAGATACCACTTCACACCTTACAGAATGGCTATTAAAAAAAAACAAAACAAAACTGAAACCTATAAGTGCTGGGAAAGTATGTGGAAAAATAGGAACACTCCTTCACTGTTGGTGGGAAGGGAGAATGGTGTAGCCTCTGTGGAAGACAGTTTGGCACTTCCTCAAGAAGTTGAATATAGACCTGCCATATGATCCAACAATCCCATTAATAGGAATATGTTCAGAAAACCTGAAAGCAAGGAAGTTAACTGACATTTAAATACCAATGTTCATATAATTATTCACAATTGCTAAAATATGGAAAAAGCCCAGTGTCCATCAACCAAAGAATGAATAAACAAAATGTGGTATTTACATACAATGAGATACTATACAGCTGTAAGAAGAAATGAAACCGGGATGGATATGACAACATGGATGAACCTTGAGTACACTATGTTGAGAGAAATAAACCAGACATCAAATGACAAATATTGTATTGTCTCACTAATATGAATTAAATGTGAAGAGTAAGTTCATGGATGTAATCTCTAGAGTATAGGTTACTAGGAGATAGAATGTGGGTTAAGAATGGGAGCTGATGTTTAGTGTATGTAGAATTTTAATAAGGTTTATTGTAAAAGTGTGGAAATGAATAGAGCTGATGGTAGCACATTATAGTGGGTATAACTAACTGCTGATTTATAAATGTGATTGTGGTTGAAAGGGGTAGTATTTGGATGTAAATGTCAATGGAAAAGAAACTAGAGAATAATATAGGGACTGTATAACAGTGATTTCAGTGGTGGATAAAGATTGTGGTTAATAATATAAATATAAGAATGTTCTTCCTTTACAAATTGTTAAGAATATGGTGATACATGGTAAAATTACATCTAATGTAACTTATGGACGATAGTTAATGGTAATATTGTAATATTTTTACAGCAATGGCAAAGAAGATATATCAATTCTAAGGTACAAAAATTGGGGGGTATAAGGTGTATGGGAGTTTTCCTTTTGGAGTAATGAAAACGTTCTAAAAATTGAGGTGATGACAGCACAACTCTGTGATGAAAATGAGAGCCACTGAGTATGTATTTTGAATAGATTGTACAAAGCATGGGACTGTATAACACAGGGAATCCTGTAGTGGAAGATGGACGGTGGTTATCAGAACAAATATGAGAACATTCTCTCATAAATTATACAAATATATAATACTAATAAAAGGTGTTACTAATTGGGGGAGTTGAGGAAAAAATGCATCAAATGCAAGGTATGGACTATAGTTATTAGTAATATTTTGTAAATGCTCTTTCATAGTCTATAACAAATATTTCACAACAATGCAAGGTATTGGTAGTGGGTAGTGAGACTTGTATGATGATATGCATGTTTCTTTTGTAAGTTCACAACTTTTGCTATATACTTATTGTTTATGTATGTTCATATATGAATGATATACTTCAATAAATTTGTTAATGAAAAAAACTAATTTATTCCTTGTGGTAGATTATATTACGTACCCTGATTTAGATATGTGTTTAATCTTAATCTGCATCCCTGTGGGTGTGAAACCACTGTAAATAGGACCTTTTGAAGATGTTCTTTTTAGTTAAAGTGTGGTGAACTGAACCAGGGTGGGTCTTAATCCAGTTTATTGGAGTACTTACAAAGAGAACCTGGAAGTCACAGAAGCATTAAAGGAGAGGACATCACCATGTGATTCACGGCAGATCTGCAAACCAAGGAATGACCAGAATTATGGGCAGCCAGCACCAGAATACTACAGTCTTTGGAGAGAGCACAAGCTTTGATGATATCTTGATTTTGTATTCTATCTAGTCTCAAAACTGTGAGCCAATAAATTCCTCTTGTTTAAGCCAAACTATTTTGAGGTATTTGTGATAACAGCTCTGGCAAACTATGATACACCTTTAAAAAGCTATAAAAAGGAAATCAAATTAAACCCTAGACAAGCAAAGGGATGGAAATAAAATAGCTAAGAGCAGAAATTAATGGAAAAAAAATAGAAAACAATGATATAAATGTAACCAAAACCTGGTTCATTGAAAAGATTAAATAAGTTGATGTCACTCTGAAAAATTAAAAGAAAACTGGTTGAGAAGCAACAACTTTAGACATAGATAAAAATGTAACAAACTGTATATATATAGTAGGGTATATATGATGCAGTTTTCAGAAAGGGCAAAAAATGACAGAACACATATGATAAACACATAAATGAATAAAGGTATTATGATCTAGTAGTAATGTGTAATAGTTTAAAATGTGGAATAGCCACCAGATCATTTAGATCAACAGCAAATGCACATAAAGGAAATGAGACAGGCCATAGAGAAATAAGGAACAATTTTTAGTTTGCAAAATGCTGGTTGAATTAAAAATGGTGTTGAAAAATTATTAATCCTATTTTATTATTATTTGGACAATGTGAGCCTATATTTTTAAAAAGGGAAAAAGGGAAATATTTAAATGTTATAAAAATTAAAATTATAACATAAAATATTATAAGATTATTCCATTGCAAATAAATAAATTATGTGTATACCTTTTATAATTGAAAGTCTATAGAAGCACAATTGAATCAAAATCATTTGGTAACACTCAGGGATTTATGAGTTGAAGAAAGAGGGCCATAGACCAAAAAATAAAAAATGATAAAATGCTCACAGGAGGAAAGAATATGTGCTGTTCTTCTAAAAAGGAAGAGTACAAGGAACAAATGATACAATGGTGAGAAAATCCCTGAGGTGCAAGAATAATATGGAAGCATATCAATGTGAGAGAAACCATTAATGACTTTATTAGGAAAGTATGTGATTGACACATTAACATGGAGGAATTGTGAATGCAGAAAATAAATATGCAACATAAAGTTAACAACTACTTCAATACTACAGTAGTGAAGAAATATTAACCAAATCACGAATTGCAGTTCTTTTTGCATGGTATTTACCTTGTGAAAGATATAGTCGTGTGTCAACTTAAAAAGTATGCGTTGAACCTACTCTCCAGTTCATTGGACTCACCCCGAACAATAACAAGGAGATGAGGATGGACAATGATCATCCCAAGGAACAGAGAGTGTCTACAACCGCAAGCAAGACAGTCCCATCCATCTGCCCCATTGGATCTAAGCCCCCACTCACTTAGAAACAGAGTGGGCATCACCATCCCAGAATCCTCAGGACTGGGGAATGAATGATGGTCTAGAATAGACTTACTGGTATTCTATCATAGACTTATTGTGATTCCAGCAATGAAAGAACTTATATCATTGATGTGCAGGCAGCAGCCACTGGAGGTTCTGAGGGGAGGGAGAGGGAAAAACAGGTGTACTATGGGGACATTATCAGGACTTGGGAATTGTCCTGAATGATGTTGCAATGACAGATACAGGCCATTATATATCTTGCCATAACTTACAAAATTGTGTGGGAGAGAGTGTAAACTACCATGTAAACCATAATCCATGCTTAGTGGCAATGTTCCAAAATGTGTTCACCAATTGTAACAAATGTACCACACTAATGAAGGATGTTGTTAATGTGGGAAAATGTGGGAGAGTTAGGGAGTGGAGCATATGGGAATCTCATATTTTTTATGTAACATTTATGTAATCTAAGTATCTTAAAAACTTAAAAAATATTTTTAAAAGTATACATTGAATAATTATCTATGAAGGAAAATAATGTTCATGCTTATGAAAATCTTGCATCATTTTATAAACACAAAGAAAAATTTTAAAAGAGCTTTTTTTGGATATTATTTAGAATTAATAGCAGTAAAGACTCAAGAACTCAGTTTTAAATAACACAATTTGTTTATTATGAGCTTGGAAAAGAGACATATAAACACTATTCATAATGATGTATATAATCATGGCAGTTCCTCTTGTCAAGGTTGCCTATATACAGTCCTTCATATAAATATTGGATCCAATCATGTCATGAAAAATATGGTTTAAATAGAAATAGCATTTTCTTTTTGAAAATATGTTAATACTTTTTTTCTGGAGCAAGAGCTTTAAAAACAGGATAGTTTTTTACCTGGGTACCAGTGTATTTGAAAGTCTTAGGGAAGTTGAATAACTCCACACAGCCTACCAACTGGATTTTAAAGTTTTCTGTTTCTTTCTAGTTACACAAGTAGTAAGCACACCAGAGGCTGAATAGAATCCAGCAAGAAGTTGATCAGTATTGCAAACCAACTGGATAATACATTTTTATTTTCGGAAATCTAAATCGCATTTTAAAATATTTACACCTATTTTATCATTATGAAGGTAATTCATAAGTGTTTAAGAAGTGTTGGAAATTATTGACATCATAAGTAAGAAAATAAAGAAATCAAACATTTCTTCTAGCAAGAGAGAAACACTGTTGATATTTTACTGTATACTCTCCCAGTTGCATGTAAGTATGTCTATATAAACATATATATGCATCCCATAGTCTTTTGATCCTGATTTTAATTTGAATAAGTTTGAAATATTAGGACATTTGTCATGCATGGATAATTTAGTTTTTAAATTTGCATTACAAGACTTCTGCATCTGACCAATATGAGGTAATAAGGACCAAATTTACATTCTTATGTGAAACAACTATAAAAATGGGCAAAATATGTGAAAGGACAATTTTCTATTTCTTATGCATCAGGCAACAAAGGACAGGACAGTGATTTCTGAGAGAGTGGAAACAAATAAGGTAAGCAGTATAATCACTGCAGCTTACTCCCTGGAGAGAGATTGTAGATTATAGTGCACAGAGGGGGAGCCTCCTTGAGTTGAGAAGAAAGAGCTGGGAGTTCAGGGAGACCAAGGTCGCTAGAATTTGCAAGACAGAATTCCAGAGGGAAGTTAGATCCAAAGAGAGAACTTTGGAGCTCACAAAGGGCTGGGAATAGCTCCTTTTCCCATCAGTCAGAGCATAAAGTCTTATATGTAATTCATGGGGCACTGGTTAGAGTACTCAAACAGATTTTGTCTTAATAGCGAGTAAATATGATCAGGAGCCAAAACACTGTTTTTATCATACTTAACAAAGTTTAAAAGCAAGACCCAAGTAACTTAAGTATCTCAGAACAGAGCTCAAGAATATGTATTTACAGACATAGAAAAATATTCAGCACTTCAAAAGGTAAAGTTCACAATATCTGGCATTCAAAGAAGCAGAAAGGTAGGATAAATTATGAGAAGAAAAATAAATTTGACAAAACTGACCTAGAAATGAGATAGATAATATAATTATTTTAAAAGTATATTAAAATATATATACTTTTTTCTGTATCCCACATGTTAAAAAAATAAACAGAAAGATGAAACATGTTAGAGACATGGAAGATATTTAGAAGACCCCAAACGAACTTTGAGATATGAAAACTAAAATAGATGAGTGGAAAAAAAATACACTGGTTTGCATTAATTGCAGATTAAACATGGCAAAAGAAAAGATTAGTGAATTTAAAGATATGACAAAAGGAACATAACAGAATGAAACAGAGAGAAAAAAATCCCTGAAAAATATGAATAGTCTTTTGGTCAGATATGGGGCAACCTCAAGGGGCCTAAATGTGCATGCATTTGGAGACCCCAAAGGAGAAGAAAAATAGGCAATGGAAAATGTATGTGAAGAAATAATATTTGCTCATTTCCAAACCTGGTGAAAACTATAAACTCATATATCCGAAAAGCTAATAGAACCTCAAAAGCAAGAAACATGAAGCAAACTATATATTTGAGTCTTTTGTGGACCCCAGAAAATCATATCCTTAGAGTTAATCCATTCCTGTGGGTGTAAAACTATTGTAGGTGGGAGCTTTTGATGAAATTATTTCAGTTAAGGGCCTTTGATCAGATTGCATGACCCGGGGTGGGTCTTAATCCTCTTACTGGAGTCCTTTATAAACTGGAATTGGTGGAGCTGCAGAGATAAAGAGAAACATCCAGAAACTGAGAGAGAAGACCCCAGGAGTGAGAAGCTGAAATCAACAGAACACAGAAGCTGAGAGGAACCACTGAAGCCAGAAGCTGAAGGCAAGGAGGCCAGAGGAGAGGGGAGAGACATGCAGACACTTCCATTGTGCCTGATTGCTACAGACACAGCTGCAGATTGTGGAGAAAGCATCTCCTGATGTAGCCTTGATTTGGACATTTGTCTTGGCCTCAAAACTATAAACTTTTAAACTAATAAATCCCCATTGTAAAAGCCAACCCATTTCTGGTATTATTGCCTTGGTAGCCTTTATCAAAGTAAAACACTAGGGCAAATCATTTTCAAATCACTTAAAACCAGTGATAAAGAAAAAGTCTTAAAAATAGACAGAGGAAAAATAAAAGATATTTTACATACAGAGGAAGGAAGTATGACAATAGTTTTCTTATGAAAAATAATGAAGAAGCAATATCTTTAAAGTACTTGCATTAGTCAGCCAAAGGGGTGCTGATGCAATGTACCAGAAATCTGTTGGCTTCTATAAAGCGTATTTATTTGGGGTAAAGGCTTAGAGTTACAAGGCTCTAACAAGTTTAACTCAAGGTTGCTTTCTCACCAAAGTCAGTTGCCACGTGTTGAAGCAAGATGGTTGCTGATCTCTGCTTGGTCTCTCCTTCCTGGGCTTCCTCTTCCTCTTAAGACTCCATGAGCCCGGCTTCTTCCCAATCTCAGCTGTAGGCTGGCATAAGGCTTGTCTCTCAGGGCTTCCTCTCTCTCAGCTGCAAACTATCAGGCAAATGGCTCATCTCTTTTCCTGGGGCCTCAGGATTGAAAATGACAGAGCTCTCTCTCTTCCCTTGTGTCTTCTTGAGTGAGTGTTCATTTATATCAGCCCATCTGATGTAGCCCAATCAGAAGCTCTAAATTGATTTTATCAAGTAAACTTAATCAGAGGCCCCTCAGTAAATCCAATACAATTAAAGGGTCACACCTGGAGGAAAAGATGTGTTTACAAACATAATCTTTCTCTTTTGGGGATTCACAAAAATAATCTTAAACTGTCATAGTGCTGAAATATGAAATTATAAATCTGGAATTCCATACACAGTGAAAATATACTGCAAAAATAAACGTGAGGGGAGGATTGTGGGAAGATGGCAGAGTAGGAAACTCCAGGAAGCATTCCCTCGACCAATGTAACTATTAAACTGGAAGGAATTATCTGAATCAACTATTTTGAAACTCCAGAGTCTAGCGGAATACTGTGTGGCATCCTGGGAGGAGCAAAGAAAGAGGCTGGTAAATTGCAATATATACTGGTGAGTTTCACTCTACCTGCAAAGACTATCATCCCTTTTCCCCTAGCCTCCTGTCAGGCAGCAGTGGGGACCACAGCTGGGACTCCTAGTGTAGCCTGCTGGTTCCAGGATGGGACATAAAGACATAGTCCTCCAAACGTCAGGGTATGTGGTCTCATCACAGATCTCTACCTTTGATCAACTACTTCAGATCCCTGGAGGCCAGCTCTGACTGCAGCCATTGCTCCAACACCCCTCAGGCAAAGGTAGCAGAGGGACATTAAAGAAAATAACCTTCCTCAAAACTTTGGAGAGATGGATGTACAAGTCCAGGAAGCACAGTGCACCCCAAACAGTATAAATCCCAACAGGCCAACTCCAAGACATATACTTGACAAAATGTCCAATGCTCAAGACAAAGAGAAAATACTCAAGGCAGCAAGAGAAAAGAGAACCATCACATACAAAGGAAGCACAATAAGATTAAGTGCTGATTTCTCATCCGAAACCATGGAGGCAAGAAGACAGTGGTATGACATAGACAAAGCACTAAAAGAAAAAAACTTCCAGCCACGAATTCTCTACCCAGAAAAACTGGCATTCAAAAATGATGGAGAGTT
>JAQZBX010089992.1:0-12565 GCA_029593785.1 Cabassous unicinctus
TTTCCAACATCAAAGCTGCTTCTCAAAGACTGCTTCTCCTCTGTTCTTTGCCTTGCCTTTTACATTCAATTCCCCACCCACCAGGGGGTGGGGCTCAACGCCCTACTGACTGACATGGCCCAGTCAACGCCCTAATCATAATTCAATCATGCCCAGATTAACAGATCAGATTACAGGCATGATCCAATTATATTTTTGGTATTCATAATTACATCAAATTCCCCAACAGTTACAAATGGTTACTGTCAAAATTTGGGGATTTAATTCTTCCATGCATTGAAATCATTTTCCAGATATAGACAGTACTGCATCCTAATCTTTCCTTTCCAAGAACCTGAATTCATATCATATATCCACTCATGGATTCTTCTAACTCAAGGTCTTTTTTGTGTTTTTATTTTTAAATATACTTCATTAATTTTGACAAAACTGGATTCAACACTTTATTGTCATCTCTTTATTAGATCTACCTTTGTTCAGATAAACATACAGAGTATTTCTTTAAATTTAAATTTAATTGGAGGTGAGGAAATCTGTGATGTGTTGTTTAACAAGATATATCATGAATTTAATCCCTGCTCTACCATACAAGGCAACGTTTTCAGCAATTGAGTCTATGATGTTAAATACAAGATGTATTAGTCAGCCAAAGGGGTGCTAATGTGAAATACCAAAAATGGGTTGGAATTTACAAAGGGTATTTATTTGGGGTAGAAGTCCACAGTTACCAGGCCATAAAGCATAAGTTCCTTCCCTCACCAAAGTCCATTGTCACATGATGGAGCAAGACAGCTGCCAACTTTTGCCCAGGGTTCAGGCTTCTTGGGTTCCCCTCTTCCCGGGGCTGTGTTTCTCTCCGGGCTTAGCTCCTGTTTCCTCCACAAGGTCAGCTGTAGGTGATCAGGCGAATGGCTGGCTTCTCTTCTCCTGGGGCCTTCTTTCCAACATCAAAACTGCTTCTCAAAAGACTGCTTCTCCAAACTGTTCTTGCCATGCCTTTTATATTTGATTCCCCACCCACCAAAGGGTGGGGCTCAACACCCTAATCATAACCTAATCATGCCCAGATTAACAGATCAGTTTACAAGCATGATCCAATTATATTTTTGGAATTCATAATTACATCAAATTGGCCAACGGTTACACAAGATAAAAAAAAAACAACTCAAAATATGAGGAATGGTTTTACTATTTTCAGCAAACTTAACAAAATAAAAAGTCAAGCTAGAATTGACACAGAAGATGAAATACAGCATTATTGATATGCAATTTCTTTACTTAGAGCATAAAGTAAAAATCACCTGAGCTCCATAATTAGTAAATTTGCAGGGCTGAAAATCTCATTTCTTTATGCACTTTAAAAAAAATCATCAGATAAGTAATACATATGAAGTATCAGCCTTATAATGAGAGGCATGCATGGCTCAAAATTTATCAAGTGTCTTCCCTTGAGGTTTCCTTCAAGAGAACAATGTTATGTAACTTTTCACAGAAAACAAATTTAAAGGTTTTCTTACTCAAGGCAATTCTTGTAAATTTCATCTTTGATAATGTTGGGAAAAATCAAGTGTCATTGGGGTTAAAAATTCAACCTTAACAGTTTTTTTCTTCAGTAATTTACTAATGGGCATAGCTAGAAGTGAACTAAATTTTTGAAGGATGAGTATTGCCAAATAAAACCTAATCATGGTCAATATTACTCTGTGAATTTTAGAACTATAATTAAATCACTTGATACTGTATCTATATTTGTAGGTAATAGGATACACATTAGGTGCATCACTGAAAAGGTTCCAATTCCTCCCACAGATCAGGCAGGTAAAAAGGAATATGGACAGAAAAGAAAATGCACAAAGGGCAATGACAACAGCAAAAGAGCAAGTGGACAAAGAAAATTCCATCAGAAGGAAAACAGAGGACTTACAACATGTACTGTCATACAGCCCCAATTGCAGCAGATAATATTCTTGCTATGCCTCAATCCAAGGTCTTTGGAAAATTGTTCTTGTTTTTTTTTTTAATAAAAACTTTATTTTTAGAGAAGTTTTAGATTTAGAGAAAAACCAAAAGAAGTATAGGGCATTCCCATATACCCCCTCCCAAATCTGCAAATGTAGTACCTCCAATTATTAACATCTTACATTAGGTTGTTACATTTGTTACAATTGATGAACCAATATTGAAGCATTGTTCCTAACAAAGTCTATAGTTTATATTATGATTTACACATTGTGCTGTACAGTTTTATAAGCTTTGACAAATGAATAATTTCATATGTCTCTCAATGCAGTATCATGGAAAAAATTCACAGCCCTAAAAATGCCCTGCAATCTACCTATTCACCCCTCCCCCTCCCTTCTGAATCCTTGGCAACTACTATCTTCCTATCAATGTTACAAGTGTAACCATGAAATAAAATACATTTATTGTTATTGTAGTTATTACCTTGTGTTAACAGATGAAATTGTATCATTGATAATTGTTTTTTTTTAATTTTTAAAATTTTTAAAAATACTTAGATTACATAAATGTTGCATAAAAATATAGGAAACTTCCATATGCCCTGCTCCCCACACCACCCATATTTGCCCCCATTAACAGCATCCTTCCTTAGTGTGGTACATTCATTGCAATTGATGAACACATTTTGGAACATTGTCAATAAGCACAGATTATAGTTTACATTGTAATATACACCTTTCCAGCACAATTCTGTAGAATATGACAAGATATATAATGGCCATCTATCTGTCATTGCAATGTCATTCAGGACAATTCCCAAGAACCAAAAATGCCCCCATATTACACCTGTTGTCCTTCTCTCTGACCTCAGAACCTCCAGTGGCCACTGGCTCCACATTAATGATATAATTTCTTCCATTTCTAGAAGCACAATAATTCTGTAGTCAATTACCTGTGAGTCTACTATAGTCCATAGTTCATTCCCCAATCCTGAGGATTCTGGTATGGTGATGCCCACTCCACCTCTAATTGAGAGGGGGCTTCAGTCCCATATTGCAGATGGATATGACTCTCTTGCTTGCAGTTGTAGGTACTCTTGATTCCTTGGTATGGTGGTTGTCCATCATCACTTCCTTTTTAGATTTCCTGGGTGAGTCCAATGAACTGGAGAGTAGGTGTTGCAACTTCACTGAGGCTCAGGGCCCAGCTGGCACATGGGCAGCTCAAAGATTCAAGTTGCTTGGACGTATACCTACCAACTCCAGGACCAACTATAGGTTCAAATGGAAGAGACAGAAAAGCCTTGTGTAAGGAAACCACAATGAGTCCAATTCTGTCATCCTGGGAAGCACAAACCCAAAGTAGGGCCAACTGGTGAGGCACCAAACTCATGAGGTATCTACCCTGATCCCAGTGCCTGGGTGTTTCCAGAGCCCTCACGAGCCCTGGTATTTGGGGTAGTGTATAATTTGGCATTCAATGAGATCTTGCTGATATATGCATAAGCATTATGTTTGGGGTGAAATCCTGACTCACTTTGAAGTCTCTTAGCCATATAAACTCATTTGTCTTTTCCTTTCCCCCTTTTGGTCAAGGTCTTTTTCCAGTTTCATTGCTAGTTGGTGCTTGGCAGTAATCCCTTGGTGCCAGGGAGGCTTATCCCTAGGAGTCATGCCCCACACTGGGTATAGTTATTTCATTTGTATGCTGAGTTTGGCTTAGAAAGAGGCCATATTAGATCAGCAAGGAGGGTCTCAGGGGGTAACACGTAGGCACTCTATACTACTATGTTAAGTTTCAATTTCAAGAGTAAAGATTCATAAACACAGTCATCAATATCAAGGGCCCCTCAATGGAGCATCCTCCTTCATCAACCATTGCCTCTCCGTTTGGGGGTTTCTTGCTGTTCCATTAGAGAATGTGGCAGAGCTCCACAGTAAGGGAATTCAATATTCTTTCTGTTATTGTGTGAAACTCCACCCATCCTAACAATGACCCATGTGTATTTGAACTGACACCCCACATAAATGGTCCTCCCCTGCCACAGTTGTAACCCTTCTGTGATGCAAATTTTTTCAAAATAGAAGCCAATAAAATAGCCAAATACAATTAATAAGAAAATGAAATAATAATGACAGTTTTAAAAATAGGAAATAAAATACAACAAAATTAAAAAGGGAAAAATAAAAATAATTTGGGATAATAAAAAATGAAAAAAATATTTATATATTTTACGTTTTGCCTTTCATCACTGTAAGATCAGTGGTCCTGTATGTGACATTTTCTTCCATTTGTTGCCACAATGCCTTAGTTTTTTCATTTTGTCTTCAAAGAAGTTTTAAGTCACAGTAAAGTCTCTTACAGAATATAGGGGACTCCCATATATCCAACATCCTCCCGCTTTTCCCCATTCCCCTATTAATAACATTTTATATGTGGATAGTATATTTGTTACAACTGATGTACAAATTTTAAAACATATCTACCAACCATGGTCAGTGGTTTACATTATGGTTTACATTTTGGACCACACACTTTTATAAATTTTGATGAAACTTAATATGACCTGGATCCATCATTGCAAGATCATGTAGAACACTTCCATCACCCGCAAAATGCTGCCTGTTCCATATATTCTATTCTTCCTTCCCCGTCCCCTCAGGAACTAAGGCAATAACCAGGCTTCACTCTTTGCAGGACCAGATTCATAGTTACTTGCAACAACATTGAAGGCTTGACACACTGGTCTGTCTTTCAGTATTGGGCACTGCCCATGCTCTCAAGAGTCCTCTGCCCCTCTCTTTGAGAACATAGCAGGCCCCATGGGATGGAAGTCCAGCACCTTGAGGCTCATTATGTGGGTCTCTACCCACCATATAACACACTATGTCAAGATGAACATTTGGACACTCCTTAGAAACCTGACCCTGGTGCACCCTGTCCCAAATGCCCCCTACATCCAATACCTTAAACCAGTAATCTTACATTGTCCTATTGCCAAAAAAGCACTCTGAACATTGGAGTTACAACCAGGTACCCACCAATCCTCAGTGTTTAACTGCTCCCTTCCCCAACACTCCCCCTAGTTCCATGGACAATCCAAACCCCCTCCACAGCCTACCCCCCAAAATACCTACACTACCTAACCCAATAGTATCACTGCACCACTGTCATGTCCCTCCACTGCATAAACACACACTTCCAAATTATCATAGATTTTGCCCATATGGTCATTGGCTCACAGACTTCTTCTCCCTTTCTATTTCCTGAAAAACAATCTTCCAGACTCTAGCTCTGTGAATCTGCTCAACTTGCTTAATTCAGATAAGTAAGGTTATGTAATATTTGTCAATCAGTGCCTGGTTTGCTTTACTCAACATAAGGTCCTCCAGATTCATCCTTGTTATCCCATGTGCTAATACTGCACTCCTTCCTATAGCTGAGTAGTGTTTCATTGTATGTATATAGCACAGTTAGTTTATCCATTCATCTGTTGAAGGGCATTTGGGTTGATTCCAACTTTTGGAAATAGTGAATAATGCCATTATGAACACTGGTGTGCATATATCTGTTTGTGTCTATGCTTTCAATTCTTCTGAGTATATACTAAGCAGTGAAATTGCTGGATCATATGGCAGTTCTATGGTTAGTTTTCTGAGGAACCACCATAATGTCCTCCACAATAGTTGGATCATTCTACCCTCCCAACAGCAGTGGATGAGTGTTCCCATTCCTCCACATCCTCTCCAACACTTGTTGTCCTCTGTTTTTTTAATAGCTGCCAGTCTAATGGGTGTAAGATGATATTTTATTGTAGTTTTTATTTGTATTTCCCTAATAGGTAGTGATGTTGAGCATTTCTTCATGTGTTTTTTAGCCATTTGTAATTCTTCTTTAGAGAACTGTCTATTCAAATCACTTGCCTAGATTTTAAATGAGTTCTATGACTTTTTATTTTTGAAATATAGGATTTCTTTATAAATGCATGATATTAAGCCCCTAAAAGATATATGTTTACAAGTATTTTCTGCCTTTGAGTAGACTGAATTTTCACTTTCTTGACAAACTCCTTTGAGGTGCAAAAGTTTTTAATATTGAGGGGGCTCCATTTATCAATTTTTCATTTGCTGCTCATGCTTTGGGTGTGAAATTCATGAAAGCTTTTCCTATTACAAGATCCTGTAGATGCTTCCCTACATAATCTTTCAAGGTCTTTATGATCTTGGTTATTATTTTAGATCTTTGATCTATCTTGAGTTAATTTATGTATATGTTGTGAGATGGTGCTTCTTTCTCATTCTTTTGGGTAGGGATATCCAGTTCTCCAAGCACCATCTGTTGAAGGGGCCATTTGCAGCCAGTAGAATGGGCTTGGTGGCCTAGTTGAATATCAGTTGACTATATATGTGATAATCTATATTAGAACTCTCAATTCAGGTCCATTGGCCAGTATTTCTATCCTTGTGCCAATAATATGCAGTTTTGATCACTGTAGCTGTGTAGTATATTTTAAAGTCAGATAGTATGATTCCTCTGATTTTATTTTTCATTTTATGTCTTTGGCTGTTCAGGGCCTCTTGCCATTCCAGATAAATTTCATAATGAGTATTTCCAAATCAGTAAAAAATGCTGTGGTATTTTCATTGGGACTGCGTTAAATCTGTAGATCAGTTTGAAAAGGATAGACATTTTATTGAGGTTTAGTCTTCCTATCCATGAACAGGGAATATTCTTCCATTTATTTAAGTCTTCTTTGATATCCTTTAACAGTTTTGTGTAGTTCTCTGTAAGTAAGACATTTACATAATAGTTAAATTTCTTCCTAGGTATCTGATGGTTTTATTTGCAAATTTAAATGGGATTTTTCCCTTGATTTCCTTCTAAGATTATCCATTGTTGGTGTACAGAAATGCTACTGATTTTTGCACATTAATCTTATAACCTTGAATTTACTGAACTCATTTATAAGCTTTATTGTGGATTCCTCAGGGCTTTTTATGTATAGGATCACATCATCTGCAAATAGTGAAATTTTTACTTCTTCTGTTCCAATTTGGATGCCTTTCATATCTTTATCTTCTCTAAGTACTCAAACAAGTACTTCTAACACATGGTTAAATAGGAGCGATGAAACTGGGCATCCTTTTCTTTTTCCTGATCTTAAAGGGAACACTTTTAGGATTTCTTCATTGAATATGTTAGCTGTGGGTTTTTCCTATATACCCTTTATCATGCTGAGGAAGTTTCTTTCTATTCTTATCTTTTGTAAAGTTTTTAACAGGAAATGGTGTTGTATTTTGTCAAATGCTTTTTCTGCATCTATAGAGATGATCATTTGATTTTTTTCTTTCTATCTGCTTATGTGTTGTATATATTGATTGATTTTCTTAAGATGAATCATTCATGCATACCAGGGATGAAATCCACTTGGTCATGGTGTATAATTCATTTGATATGTTGTTGAATGTAATTAGCAAGTGTTTTGTTGAAGATTTTAGCTTCTAGGGTCATTAGAGAAATTGGACTGTA
This sequence comes from Cabassous unicinctus, assembly GCA_029593785.1. Lineage (NCBI taxonomy): Eukaryota > Metazoa > Chordata > Mammalia > Cingulata > Chlamyphoridae > Cabassous > Cabassous unicinctus. Next base: position 7,492 of record JAQZBX010089992.1, read on the forward strand.
TCTTACCTGTGGCATATTTTACTTTAGTATTAGGGTGATGTTGGCATCTTGGAAAGAATCACCCAATATCCCCTTCTCTTCTATTTTTTGGAAGAGTGTAAGTCACACAATATTCCCTCCACTTCTGTTTTTTGGAAGAATGTGCTAGTTCTTTCTGGAATGTTTGGTAGAATTAATCTCTGAAGCCATCTGGTGCAGGGATCTTCTTAGTTGGGAGGTTTTTGATGAATAATTCTTTCTTGTTATTTGTGTTTTGACAGTTGAGTTCATCAATTTCTTCTTTAGTCAATGTAGGCTATTTGTGTGTTTCTAGGAATTTGTCCATTTCCTCTAAATTGTCCATATTGTTGGCATATAATTTTTGAAATTATCCTTTCATGATACTCCTTATTTCTGTGGGATAAGTGGTGATTTCTCTTTCTCATTTTTTATTTTCTGTATTTGCATCTTCTCTCTTTATTTCTTTGTTAGTCTAGTTAAGGGTTTGTCATTTTTATTGATCTTCTCAAAGAATCAGCTTTTGGTTTTATTTTTTATAGTGCTTTCTTATTTTCAATTTCATTTGACCCTGCTCTAATCTTTGTTATTTGCTTCTTTCTACTTCCTTTTGGGATGGTTTGTTGTTCTTTTTCTAATTCCTCCAGATTTGCGTTATGTATTCGATTTTAGCTGTTTCATCTTTTTTAATATTGGCATTTATGGCTATGAATTTTTCTCTCAGTACAGCTTTTGCTGCTTCCCATAGATTCTGATACATTGTGTTGTCATTTTCATTCATTTCAAGGTAGTTACTGATTTCTTTTGCAATTTCCTCTTATTTTTGAGGTTAAAGGAAGCTTTTATTTTGTTTTAATTATTTTTTTTTATATTTTAAAAGATGCTTAGATTACATAAATATTACACAAAAGTTACAGGGAGTCCCATGTTCCCTACCTCCCACAACTCCCATAACCTCCCACATAAACATCCTTCATTAGTGTGGTACATCACCTGCAATGGATATACACATCCTGGGGTTTGCCAATAAGCATGGACCATAGTTCACATTGTAGAGCACTCTCTCCCACACTATTCTGCATGCTTTATGTTGATGTAAAATGGCCTATATCTATCATTGTAATGTCACTCAGGATAATTCCCAAGTCCTGGAAAAGCCCCTGTATTACAGCTGCTTTTCCCTCTCCCTGCCCCAAAAGTGTCCAGTGGTCACTGGCTCCACCTCAATGTTGTATTTTTTTCCATTGCTTGAATCACAATATGTCTACAACAGAATACCAGTAAGTCCACTCTAGTACATACCTCTTCACCCAATCCTGAGCAGTCTGGGATGGTGATGACAACTCCACCTGCAAGTGAGAGGGGGCTTATATCCCATGGATAAGATGGATGGGATTATCCTGCCTGCAGCTGCAGACTCTCTCCATTCCCTGGGATGGCCGTTGTCCATCATCATCTCCTTGCCAGGTGACTTGGGTGAGTCCATTGAGCTGTAGAGTAGGAGTTGCAGCTCCACTGAGATTCCAGGCACAGCTGGCACATGGGCAGACCAAAGGCTCCAGTCTCTGGAAGTACACCTACAAACTCCAGCACCACATATAAATTTGATTAGAAGGGACTGATGGACCATGTCAGGGAGGACTTATTTGAGTTCAACTCTGTCACTCTCAGGAGCACTGATTCCAAAGTATAGCCCACTGATAAGGCATCGATCTCTGGAACTAACCCCATTTAGATAGGATCTGGGTGTCTCTAGAGCCCTCAGAAGCCCCTCTGTGTGGGGTGATGTCCACTTTGGTATTCTATGAGATCCTACTGAGGTGTTCGTAAGCATTACCTCTTAGAAGACCTTGTGACTCTCTTTGAAGTCTCTTAGCTTTATGAACTCATTTGTCTTTACCTTTTCCCCCTTTTATTCAAGGTTTTTTCCAATGGTATTGCTAGTTGGCACTTGGTATTAATCGCTTGTGGCCAGGGAGGCTCATCCCTGGGCATCATGTCCTATGCTGGGGGGAAGGTAATGCATTTATATGCTGAGTTTGGCTTAGAGAAAGGACACATCTGAGCAACAAGGAGGCTCTCAGGTGGCAACCCTTAGGCACCCTATAACAGTAGGCTAAGTTTCAATTACAAGAGCAAAGACTCATAAGGCTAGTCATCAATAACCAGAACTCATTAGTGGACAATCCTGCTTTGTCAGACACCGCCCCTGCACTCGGGGGACTTTTGCTGGTCCCTTGGAGAATATGGCAGTGCTTTTCAGACTGGGAATTTAGTATTCTCTCATTTATTGAGTGATTCTCCATCCACTGTGATCATGCCCTAACCCTTGTTTATTTGAACAAATTTATATATCTTTCATGTATATTCAGGTGAACTTCCTCCCATGAAAACCCCCTCCCAGACACCCCCCACCAATGATCCTCTGTAGCCTCCATTGTAACCCTTCTGTAATCTAAACTTTCCTTGAAGATGAAGCCCATATAATAGCCAAATACAATTAATAGGAAAATGAAATAATAATGATAAGTTTCAATATAAGAGATAAAATAAATCGAAACTTAAAAAGAACAGCACTAAAAATAAAATTAAATTAAAAGATTGGGCTATTTAAAAAATGGGAAAAAACAAAATTATTTTTCAAAAAAATTTATTTAAATATTTTTCCTTTCATCACTGCATTTTCAGGTGAACAGTCTGTACCGTGGCACCTTTCCCCTCTCACTCCCCAGGGTCTTGTAAATTTTCATTTAATTTTCTAAGAAGTTTTAGGTCACAGCAAAGTCACACACAGAATGCTAGTGATTCTCATATACCCAACCTCCTCCTCCTTCGCTCAGCCCATATTAAAACTTTTTTGTATGTGGATGGTAGCGTTATTATAACTGTTATACAGATAGTGAAACGTAGCTACTAAACATTGTCAATTGTTCACAGTATAGTTTACAATTTAGATGGTACATTTTAATAATATTTGATATTTACCATGTACTGTGTCCATCACTGTAAGGTAATGGTAAACATTTCCTCTCTCCACTAAAATACCCCCTGCTTGATCTTTTCTGTTCCTTCCTCCCCATCCCCTGAGGCACATGACACACCCCTGTCTTGACTCATTGGGTGAAAAGATTCATAGGTACATGCAACAAGAGGTCTTGACACACTAATTGTCCTCCCCTATTAGGATCCACCCTTGCTCCTAAGAGACAGCCACCTGTCTGTTTCTGGGTGAATCGGTCCTCCCAAAGTTGGAGGCCCATCTGCTTCCAACTCACCGTGTGGATCTCCACTCCCCGACACAACACATTATGACAGGATGAAAACTCACACGCTTCACAGAAGCCTACTCCAGATGCGCCCCGTCCTGGAAACCCCCCCAATATACATCATAAACCAGTGACACTACCTTGTCATATTGCCATAAGAGCATTCCCACTCCTACAGTTTCAAACTCATACCCATAAATCCCGTGTTTACCTGGTCCTTCTCCCATCTCTCAGCACAAAATCCTGTGAATTCTAACGTGCCCTTTCTAATCTACCCACCTGTCAACCCTGCATAACCAAACCCAGTAATATCACTACTGACCTGTTCTATCCTAAAATATGCAACTCTATTCTATCTCTTTACCATAGATTATGTCCATATGGGTGATGGCTCACAGCCTTCTCTTCTCTTTCTCTGTTTCAGACAATGATTCTCAGAGACTGTTCACTTTCCTCAATTCAAATCAGTGAGGTCATGTACTGTTCATCCTTAAATGCCTGGCTTGCTTCACTCAACATAAGGTCTTCAAGATTCATCCATGTTATTCTGTGTGTTGGCACTTAATTCATTCTTACAACTGAGTAATATTCCATTGTATGTATGTACCACATTTTGTTTATCCATTCATCTGTTGATGGGCACCAGGGCTGATTCCAACTTTTGGCAATAGTGAACAATGCCACTATGAACATTGGTGTGCATATATCTGTTCGTGTCTTTGCTTTCAGTTCTTCTGTGTATATACCCAGCAGTGGAATCACAGGATCATATGGAAGATCTATTTTTAGTTTTCTGAGGAATCGCTAAACTCTCCTCCACAGTGGCTGGACCATTCCACAATCCCACCAGCAGTGGATGAGGGTTCCTATTTCTCCACATTCTCTCCAACACTTAATGTCTGTTGTTTTTTTAATAGCTGCCATTCTGATGGGTGTAAGATGGTATCTCATTGTAGTTTTGATTTGCATTTCACTAATAACAAGCGATGTCTAGCATTTTTTAAGGGCTTTTTAGCCCTTCTAATCTAACTTGGAGAAGTGTCTTTTCATGTCACTTGCCCATTTTTTAAATGGGTTGTTTATCTTTTTATTTTTGAGGTGTAGGATTTCTTTATATATGCAGGATATTAGGCTCCTATCAGATATATGGTTGCCAAATATTTTCTCCCATTGGGTAAGTGGCCTTTTTATTTTCTTGACAATGTCTTTTGAGGTGCAGGAGTTTTTAATTTTGAGGAGATCCCTTTTATCTATTTTTTCTTTTGCTGCTCATGCTTTGGGTGTGAAGTTCATGAAACCATTTCTTATTACAAGGTCCTGTAGGTGCTTCCCTACATTATCTTCCAAGGTCTTTATGGTTTTGGCTCTTATATTTAGATCTTTGATCCATCTTGGGTTGATTTTTGTATAAGGTGTGAGATGGTATTCCTCTCTCATTCTTTTGGATATGGATATTCAGTTTTCCAAGCACCACTTGTTAGAGGCCATTTTCTCCCAACTGAGTTGGCTTGGTGGTCTTGTCAAATATCAGATGACTGTAATGCGAGGATGTATATCAGAACTCTCAGTTCGGGTCCATTGATCAGTAGGTCTATCCTTGTGCCAATACCACGCAGTTTGAGCACTGTAGCTTTGTAGTATATTTTAAAGTCAGGTAGTGTGATACCTCCAACTTAATTTTTTTTCAATATGTCTTTGGTGATTCAGGGCCTCTTACCTTTCCAAATATATTTTGTAGTTAGTTTTCCCAGTTCCTTAAAAAATACAGTGCCTCAGAATACATGAGACAAACTGTGGAAAAACTAAGTAGA
>JAQZBX010089993.1:0-12564 GCA_029593785.1 Cabassous unicinctus
GTTCCCTGTATAATTTTGAAAAGATGTGGCTCAACATTCTATGCCACAGTATTTTTATCTAAATATCATGTAGCCACTACACACTATTCTTATTTAAATGGGAATCCAGGGCCTGGTGTCCATTAAATCTTCTAGGCTCTTTGGTTTTTATCTCAAAATAAACAGAGCATATCATTACTATTACCTCACATAAAAGGTTAAGAAAGCAAGAGATGTTACATTTGCATCATTAATTGTTCAATGATACAGTACAATAAATCTACATTTTTTAAAAATTATTTACCTTTAGCTCTTGGAGATAGCTAAAGTTATTGACAAGTTGTATGTACATATCAAACCATGTAATCAGATTTTCTTTCATACTTCTCTAAGGCAGATCATAGTAGTCAACCATCGAAATAACTCTTGTTGGACTAACATTTAACAACTGAGGTACAAGAAATATCCTGAGGTTTTATGACCAGTTTCGAAAAATTAATAATCCCTGGGGCACCTGGGAAGTAGCACCTTGTTGTTGTTTTCCAGAGAGAAATAATCTTCATGATTATTTCTGTCAAAATTTTAAAAAAGAGGAGAGAAGAGATATCCACTCAAATTTGGAATATTATGTGGGCTGTTCAGCTTCTGGAATGCTCAAAGGACTGGCAAAATCAATTTAAACAATTCATGACTGTGAAAGATGTGATTGGTAAGAGCAGTGGGGGGAGGGAACCCACAAAACTTCCTGCACTGAATATGGCTTCTTTTCATTTGGTATATTAATATAGTTTAAGATTTTATGGTGCCATTTTTATAATTCAATAAGAACAAACACTATCTAAATAGAAGGCTATTGGTCTTGAGGGAAAACTAAAAAACAGAACTCTGTGGTGAGCTAAAAAGTAAGTTCAGGGAAAGGAGACCACGAGTGAGCAACAAAATGCTACTTTTTCCAAGAGGGATTGATTCTATATTCCGCATGTTCTCATTACATATTCTGCTAATAGCACAAGGAATTGAAACTAACAGTTAATTCTGTAAAAAGACGGTACAACATTAAGATTTAATTAAACCTTGTTTTACTTGGGCAAGCTAGCTATGCACTGATGTCACTGGAGAACAGAGACCAACCTTTTGTTGACTAGCAGCATAAAGACATGTAGCTGAAATGCCATTACACATGGTTAAATGTCAACCATATGAGGAGAGCAACTGGAAGAGTGCGGTGAACTGAAACCATGTCATGTGAGCTATGCTTTAAGGACATGAGGGTATTGAGTCTGCAGAAAAGAAACAGATTTTGAGGACATTGGACAGGACTCAGGGGGCCCTGGGCTTTGGAAGTGCTAATAAAATTGTTTTATGTGCTTCAAGGCATAGAACAAGACCAAAGGGATAATTGACAAGGAATGTAATTTCAGGTTAACAGAAGAAAATTTCTAGTGGTCAAAACTATCCAAGGATGGGATAGTCTGCTTTTGATAGTAGTGAGTTCATTACCCTTTGAGGTTTTCAAATATAGGCTACAAAGCCACTTGGTAGTTACTTGGTAATTTTATAGAGTATCATTCTAAGAATCTAATGAGCTATGCCAGTTTTGTGTTAGCTTGAAGAAGAGACAGTTGCATATACTATCATTCTAAGAATCCAGTGAGTTATGCCAGTTTGGTGTTAGACTGAAGACGAGGCAGTTGAATTATAAATATATATGAATTGTAGTTGCTTATGTAATAGTGTGAGATGGGACTACGAGCCTTGGCTCAAGTGTATAATATATGAATTAACACTGGAGAAGCAGTTCTTCTGATGATGTTTTCTCTACATCATGTGACCTCCGAAAATTGAAACACTCTGTAGTATTACATCTTTTTATCATTGATGCTTAAGTATGAATTAAGTTACCTGATTTTTCTTTTTAATGTCCTTCCTTTCCTGGACCTCAACTCGCAACATCTTTTCACTTCTCACTCTCCAACCTAACAAAACTGAAGGATATCTAGTTTTGTATCTTAATACATCATCCTCTTTCATAATTGTTCATAGACTAGAGTTTTCTGCTCTGTACGCCTGACAACCTTTGAGTTGTTCTTTAAATTTTAGCTCCATCATCATTTTCTCCTATCTACTAGACAGAATTGTCTCTTCACCCTTTGTTCCCTTTATACCATGTACATATATCTTCACCATAGTAGTTATGAAGACATACCATTAGGGAAGCGGGTGTGGCTCAATGGATAGAGCTCCCATTTACCATATGGGAGGCCCCGGGTTCGCTTCCAGGGGCCTCCTTGTGAGAGTAGGCCGGCTGCACGGCACGGTGGGCTGATGCAGCAGGACCTCACAGCAAGGGGGAGATAAGCAGACACAGAAGAAACACACAGCGAATGGACACAGCAAGCACAAGCAGCAAGGGTGGGATAAATAAATAAATAAATAAATCTTAAAAAAAAAAAAAAAGACATACCATTAGCATTTATTTACATTTATTTCTCCCTATGAAACTGTTAAGTTATGTAAAGGCAGGGAGCATCTTTATCCCATATAAATATTTATTGAATGAACTAATGTATTAATTGGTATTTGGATGAATAGGTGGACTGATAACATATGCTAGTGTCTAAAGGAATCTGAGTGTGTGATGGATGCTAGAATTTAAATGAAACTATATATAGAAATTGAGGGCCTTCAGTAAAAAACAAACTCTAAAACAATTTGTTTGTGGACTCCTCCTCTTGCTAGAATTTTTGCCCCTTATACTCATTTGTTTTCAGTAGATAAACAGAAATATTCTGGTGGATAATTATATATCCATTTGTAATCATTAATTATTCATATATACATATGTGCATATGTATATATATGATGTATAAAAAACAAACAGAAAGAAACTTGCTTAGCTAATGTCGTTTGTCCACCTTGGTTTTCAATATGGAAAAGCCTAAGCTGGCATTTGTGATTGCTGTGTTTTGGAATGTATGGAGAGAGAGCCACTGGAGATCTTATTCCATTTTATACTGAGTGGGACTTGTCGTGCTTTTAAAGGTCTTTGGGTAGGAAGTTACATGACTTCTAAATATTAAGTCCATGGCTATTGGGAACATTTGCCTTATTGCTAAGGACACAGCTGAAACATGTTAATGAAAGCTTTACTAATGATCATAAGACACTGACAAGAAAAGCAGGCACTGGGCACTATGATCCATAAAGATAGTGGACTAGAGTTTAGGAAAATAAGTTGAGGACTTAATAAAATATTTCAAGAGCAGTTTGTATCAGGACTTCACAGCATTACACCACCAAATATGAGTAGGGGAGGAAGGTAATTACATTTTATTTTGTTACCCACATGCTTTCTCATTGGGAGGATGAATTGATAATTGTTTTGTGGTTACTTGCAAGAATCCAGAAATAATAAGCACATTAATTAACAAAGCACTAAGCAGAATACTGAAGCCATCAAATAAATATACACATACATAATACATATGTACCCACATGCATATGTACATACAAGGAAGACAACTAGCCAGCAGAGTGAGGTATAATAAAGCATCAAAACACGAGAGGTATCTCAATATTTTCCCTCCCTTCCTGCCTCCCTCCCTTCCTACCTTCCTTCTTTCCCTCCCTTCCCCTCCCTTTGTTCCTTTCATTCTTTCCTTTTCCATTTCAATGTCTTCTCTGTTACAGATACAGTAATACATCATACCTACTGACAACCCCTTGTAACTACAAGTGAAAATACTTTTCCTCTCCCTCTAGCTTTAAAAGAATTGACTCCCTTTAAGTCAAAAAATTTTTAAAGAAGCTTTATATTATGAATGTAATTCAATGATTCAGTCTTTCAATGCCTCAATTCCCAGCAAAGTTATGAGAGAAAAATAGCAGCATAAGTAACAACCACAAATCAGCAGGATAAGTGTCATTTGGCCACTGGAAAGCAGAGAAATCACTAAAATCACTCACTTGGTCATTATCAATATCCTTTGAGAACTGCCACTCGGTTAATTAGTAAACCAGAATCTGATTGGTCCACAAAGTCCCATGTATTCATAACTTAAACTAACTAGGCAACTGTAGGATTTTCACTCATAAATAACATGATTGTTATTATTTATAAAACACACAAACAAAAAATCCAAGGCCTCTCTAAACTGAAACCTTTTATATACCGCAGTGCCTCAAAATTGCTCTTGTTTTCTGTGTTAAATTATTTTAGGTGCAGCACCCACTATCATACACACAGAGTTCAGGATGTGACCTGTGTCTGTTGTAGAAGATTTACTTTACACATATGAAGAAAGAGGTGTTTTTTTTGTGAATGACATGTAAAAGCATATCATGAAAATAGATTTTTGAGATAGAATTTAGGCTTAATATTTCTCCTTCAGTCTATAAACCCTACACATAACTGCTCTCTTATTGGGATGTAAGATAGAAGGTGAATTTTCTTTATTAAAGGGCTTTTCAAGCATCTTTCCAAATGAAATAGCCAAAACAACAGAAATAAAGAATTGAGGTTTTAGTAAAAATGGCATAGATTATAATAGAATTTACTTTGCTACAGCAGGAAAAATGTATTATGTGACCAAGGTGTGTAAGTAGAAACTCTTAGAATTGTAGTCAAGACAGTTTTTGGACATGTCTAGTTCAGATGTTCACCCTTCTTATAAGAGAGCATCCTGCCTCTGATAGTACACCTGCATCAAGGAAGGTCTTACTCTTTATGAGAGAGCCCATCCAAAATAGAACGGACATGTCTAACCATTTGCAATGTCTTATTTACATAGTCATTCACTCAATATATATCTAGAGTAGCAAGGTGTGAAGTGGTTAAAAAGATGAGTTCTGGATCCAGACAGCCTGGCTTCAAAACTGTACTCCAACTCTTACTAACTCTGTGAACTCTTGAAAGGTTTTCCAACTTCTTGGCACCTCATTAGTCTTACCTTTAAATCTTTAAAATGTGGACAATAATAGCAACCACCACATAGAGTTGTTTTATGGGTTGAGTATTACAGGTGAAATATACAGACCAGTGCCTGGAACGTATTAAGCTCCATATGAACATAAGCTTGTATATCTACCATATGCCAGGCATTGTCCTAGGTGATGAGATATAATAGTATTCAAATCAAAGCCCCTGCCTCTTTGAAATTTACCTTCAAATGTGAGCAACTGTGGCAGAGCCTTGCAAGCTATTCTCAAAATTTCTCTCTTCTTTCTAGACTCATAGTTGAACTATGCCTCCCAGTCTTCTTTATAGTGATGTGTGGCCACAGGACTGAGTTCTGGCCAAAGGATTGTAAAAGGAAGTGACGTGTTATTTTTAGGTCTGGCTCATAAATATTTTCCATATGCCATTCCTTTGCTCTTCTCTTGCCTGTTGGTTGCATAGACCTGCTCAGGATGAACATGAAAACACTGCTTCTAGATGTCGGCCTGGGCCCCTGAATGACTGTGTGGAGCAGACCCTCAGCCCCACCTCCTACTGCCACTGATATCTGAACTTCATACAAACAAGGACAATAATCTTATGGAGTATTACGCTTCTAAAAATCAAGGCTTATCTCTTATAGCAGCTACTGTTACCTCAATCAATACAGAGATAGTAAGTAAACAAACATACAACATAATATCAGCTAGCACTAAATACCGTAGAAAATGAAGCAGGGCACAGGACTAGAGAATGGAGACAGGGTAGTCAGGGAAGTCCTCACTGAGGAGGGAATAGGTGGACAGAGATTTGAATAAAATGAGGAAACGAGTCAGGTATATAGCAATGGAAAGAGCAGTCCAGGCAAAGGAAATGGCAAGAGCAAAGGCCCCCAGTGGGGTGTGCTTAGAATTTTCAAAATTTCACCAGAAAACCAGTGTGGGCTGGAGCTGAGTAGGAAATGAGGTCAGAGGCAACCGGAAGACAGAACTGTAGTACCTCACAGACCACAGTAAGGATGATGGGTTTTATTGGAAGATTTTGAATAGGGAAATGACACAAGCACACAATCTATTTACATTTCAAAATAATCACTCTGGCTCTTGTGTAGGGGCTTGGGTTAGAGGATAAATGAAAGCTAGGGTATCGGTTATGAAGCTATGTCAGTAGCTTTGAAAACAACAAAATGGTGGTCCCCAAGCTTCTTGTTGCAATGATTTTGCTTCCTAGAACATTTGTCCATTCATTATCTTAAAAAGTTTATAAATCTTTCACCATCTTGATTACCTCTTCCCCAAGAAGCACTTGAGTTTTACATAATCTCTTCTAAATTCAGCAAGAATTAAATGCAATTTTCTAGATATGCTCCACAATTCACAAATCTTAGCTTCTTGAAGCTGGACTTTATACTATTGTGTAATGCATCAAACTGTGGGAAATCTTATTTTATGTTTGCTACTCTTAAACCCGATCACATTCATTTCATATTTTTGTCATTGATACCTTGAGGCAAAATTAGTTCTTTAAGCTATGAACCCTTTATTTATTTTTAATTTTTATTTTGAAAACATACAACACAAAACTCAAAATACAAAAATTCAAAACAAAGCTATGTAACTAAATTATTGACTGTATTTTCTGTGCACATGTATGGCTATTTGGGAAATTTAGCTGGACTTGTTTCTCTCACAATGATTTAGTCCCGGCCTTCTAAGAACATGTTCTAAAATGAGTAAATAAATTTGATGTGAAAAAAAAAAAGGGTCCTGTAATCAAATATGTTTTGAAATCATTGAACTAAAGAAAGTTAATCAGATCTCATTTTTTCAGGGCATCAGATCCTAGTTCTGTTTTATGTGTCATGACTTTCTGTTAGGTTAGATAATATTTGGAGTATTTCTCAAAATTAATTGACAAAAGGAGCACCTCACCTAACCCTTTGCTTTTAATAGACCATTGCAAGGAGCTAAACTTCTACTGAAGACATGCTTCTAAAGGACAGTTGTTTTCATAAATTTTAATCTGATGTGATCCAAAAGCACAAATTATATGACAAAAAAATAATAAAGTTTGAAATGGTTATAAGGACTACCTGTTTACACACCCACATTAATCTCTTTCCTCAGAAAAACTTCCCTTCACATTATTAGCATGATTAAATCATGTGAACGTGGTTTTTATAATGGGAACCACACTAGGGAAATGGCTAGTACAAAGTATCTAAACTTTCTCCTGAGGTATGTATAGTATGGGCTTGAATCTCATCTAGCCATAGTTACCCTCATTCAAAATGAAACTTGGGGAACCCTGACAGAAAAAAATCTTGGCTCTAGCCACTAGATTGTATATAAAGAGGCTCCTGGCATTAGAGATTCACAATATTGCCGAGATGTGACTCTTCCCGTCACTTAGGGGCCTCCAGGAAGTCACAGATGACTGCTGCTTGCTGGGTGTATGTGTTCAACCTTTTTTTATTCCAGTTTCAAGATGATAAGCCAGTTACAAATGACCAGAGGGTGTTTTCTCACCATTTCCTCCACTTTATTAAGGTGGACATCACAGTCCAAGTGTGACGGGTAGTGTTGTGGCACATTGGAGTCATCCCAGGAACATATTAACTAACTCTGTAGGAGCTGGAGACTTTAGATTGGTTCAGAATTGATAGACGTGGCTTTGCCACTAGCAACCTCTTTGTATCCAGAAAAGAAGTTTGTAGTCAGATATGCTATATTTTCTTTGGACACTTTAAAGTGGTTGCTGTACACTAGAGATTGCTCTATCTTTCCATAAAGTCAGGAAAATAGCATAAGTTTTAAAATACTTATCCCAATTCCACATTTATTAGTTGGACAAAGTGCTTAATGTATGCAGACCCTTTTTTTTTTCATCTTTAGAATGGGCAGAAATTAAAAATATCTCCAGGCTGGGAATTCAGTATTCCTTCATTTATTGAGTGATTGTCTACCCAACGTGACCATGCCCCACCCCTTGATCATTTGAACAATTTGATATATCTTTCATGTATATTCAGGTGAACTTACTCCCATAAATCCCCCATCCCAGACACCCCCACCAATGATCCTCTCCTGCCCCCTCTGTAACCCCACCTCCTACTGCCACTGATATTTGAACTTCATACAAACAAGGACAATAATCTTATGGAGTATTATGCTTCTAAAAATCAAGGCTTATCTCTTATAGCAGCTACTGTTACCTCAATCAATACAGAGATAGTAAGTAAACAAACATACAACATAATATCAGCTAGCACTAAATACCGTAGAAAATGAAGCAGGGCACAGGACTAGAGAATGGAGACAGGGTAGTTAGGGAAGTCCTCACTGAGGAGGGAATAGGTGGACAGAGATTTGAATAAAATGAAGAAACGAGTCAGGTATATAGAAATGGAAAGAGCAGTCCAGGCAAAGGAAATGGCAAGAGCAAAGGCCCCCAGTGGGGTGTGCTTAGAATTTTCAAAATTTCACCAGAAAACCAGTGTGGGCTGGAGCTGAGTAGGAAATGAGGTCAGAGGCAACCGGAAGACAGAACTGTAGTACCTCACAGACCACAGTAAGGATGATGGGTTTTATTGGAAGATTTTGAATAGGGAAATGACACAAGCACACAATCTATTTACATTTCAAAATAATCACTCTCTTCTGTGATCCAAACCTTCCTTGAAGATGAAGCCTATATAATAGCCAAATACAATTAATAGGAAAATGAAATAATAAAGATAAATTTAAATATAAGAGATAAAATACATGGAAACTTAAAAAAAAACACTAGAAATAAAATAAAATGAAAGGACTGGGATATTCAAAAAATGGGAAAAAACAAAAAAATTAAAATTTTTTTTAACATTTTTCCTTTTATCACTGCATTATCGGGTGTCCAGTCTGTACTGTGGCACCTGCCCCCTCTCACTCCGCAGTGTCTCCTGAATTTTCATTTAATTTTCAAAGAAGTTTTAGGTCACAGCAAAGTCACACACAGAATACTAGAGACTCTCATATACCCAACCTCCTCCCCCTTTCCTCACCCCATATTAAACCCTTTTTTATTTGGATGGTAGCATTGTTATAACTGTTATACAGATGGTGAAACATAGCTACTAAGCATTGTCAATGGTTTACAGTATAGTTTACAATTTAGATGGTGGAGTTTAATAATTTTTTATGATATTTACCATGTCCTCTGTCCATTACTGTAAGGTAATGAAAAACATTTCCAATGACCACTAAATATCCCCTGTTTGATCTTTTCTGTTCCCTCCTCTCCATCTGCCTGGTGCCCAATATATTTTAATTATATGAACTGAACATATTTAGTATACTGAAGCTCTTTTTATTGCACGTCCAAATATTGACAAGTTCACTGGTTTTCAGCAAAAACTTTCTATTTATCATAAAGTGCTGCTTTTAATAGAGGAAATGTCCTAGGTGATGAGCGGGGCAGTTGAAAAGACCTTTTTAATAATTATATTAATATTCTTCCCCCTTATATTGTGAACTCTCTCTGAAGAACAATAATAAAGATAACTCCTTATTTTGGACAAGTGAACAGATTAAAGATGATTTTAGTACTTTGAATAAAAAGGAAACTGACATTTATTTTGGCATATGCAGTTCCCAGAGAGTAGAAATCTAAAGAATGTATTGGTGTGTGGCTTTCATCGCTCTTCCTTACAGCGTTTTAAATGAATAACTGGACATTTTAAATAAAAAGCAATTTTCTATTGCTCTACTATATTTTTGTTTTCCTAAGCAACTCTCTACTTCATCCACCCTTCCCATCCTGTCCAAGTATGTGGTTATTTTTACTCTATATCCTGTTTTCCAGCCTACAAAACTAATGGCTACAAGAATGAATGCATAAGGAATTCTGATTTCTCTTCTGTTCCCATGGCCAGAAACATGAGAAGTTTCACCCTTGGTCCAGTATAGAGTTCAAGTTTTTACTACTATTGTTTCCATACTACACTCTTATGAAACAAGGAAAAATAGGAAATAAAACACTGGATCTAAGATGTAATCACGCACTTACTCTTTCTCACTTAATTTGTTTAAAATTGCTTTTCTCTAAATATATTCTGATTCAGAAATATGTGTGACAGAGGGGTAGGAAGGCACATAGAGAGGATTGTAAGGCTAAATGTTCCTGTTTAGTTATCGCCATTATAATATACAAAAACCACAATAAATACAATGCAAGTAATAATAGCCATTTATTATCTGCTTACTATGTGCCAGACATTGTGACAAGTGCATTGTAACACTCATATAATTTTCACAATGTCACAATATAGGGATTTTATTTTTTATTTTTCCCAAAAGGAAAAATGTAGGTCAGAGAGTGTAGCCAACTTGTGCAATATCAAGTCTGTTAATATCATGTCTGTTAACTCCAGTTCCCCTTCTCTATGAACAAATGAGAAGGGTCTTTCAGCTTGGATCCAGAATGTAATACAGAAAAGCAAAGGAAGTAAATGTATTTTAAATTGCAAAAGCCAGGAATGAAGTGCATAGAGTGACTTCTCTATGATGGGAGATTTGAAGGTCAAGATTTTACCAGTGAGGTTCAATTCACAAGTTCATATGTTTCTATTAGATTTCAAATTCTGCTGGTTGATGTAGCAGAAAACAAACTAAGGAACTTTGAACTTGCTAAAGCTCCATTGCCAGTTTTCTGTTGGTGTCACAGCATCAAAGCATGTTGAATGGACCCTCATCTGTTAAGAGCCTCAAAGTAAATTGATACCTGATGTTTCTCACTTCTTTCCTCCTTAAAAGACATATGAACTATAAAAAAGCTTTTTAATTTATATTAATTTTTGCCCTGGTCTTTTGCAGAATCCAAAAGACAGAAGCAATGACAGTTATCACATTTAACGCATCACCTTTCATATTTCATCTTGCCTTTGCCTAAGTGAGTTACCAGGTAAGGTTGGGGTTCAATTGTAAAAATTGAACTAAGGTTGCGGTTCAATTGTGAAAAGAAATATAAATCGATGTACCTTGTACTGGAATATATAGAACTGGCATTGCATGTTTGATTCTTAATGTAGTCTTTTCTAAAGTTTTCTTTGTAAACTAGGTGTTATGCTCTGGATTGTGTTAGAGGTTATGTTAGTTATGTTACAGTCATTATTTTAAAGAAAAAATCAAGACAATTAAATCATTCTAAGGAAAATATAGCAAAGTTTATCTGTATCTAAGCCATTTGGTTGTGAAATTCAAAAGTATTATCATGCAAAATTAACCATCTTAAGGTTTATTCCCAACATATTAATGCCTAAATTTAGAGCAAATTTAAGAGTCCTGAAAATTTAACTTAAGGGCTTAAAAAACTAAATGCAAATGTCTTATAAGTCAGTGAAGAAAATACTTGGAATTCAACAGAAATGCAGGTGAAGAAGATGGAGATCTATTTCATAGAAAAATAAAGCCAAATGGCTCAAAAACTTATGAAAAATGATCAGCATCACTATTTAAGGAAGCAAATAATAATTCACTACTAGCTTCTTCTATCAACTTTGTAATTTTCTGTTTAATGTGATCTTAAAAACTTCAGTTAAAAGCACCTTTTCAGGGAGGTCACTTGTATTTAAAGTGTCACGGTTTTCCCAGTTATTGTCTATTCCATCATCACATCTATATACTATATGTATATAATATATATCATATGCATAGCATATATATGTGTATATATCATATATAAACATATGTATGTGTATCATACATATCATTCTATGTGATTTCCCTTTTACATTTACCTGTCATCTATTTACCCATCCATCCATCCATCCATCCATCCATTATTTAATCTCTCTATCCATCTACCTATTTTTCTCTATTGCCTATCTTTTCCCAATAGAAGATGGGCTCCATAATTTCAGCAGTAATGTTTGCCTCATTTGCCATCATTTCCCCTGCCTAGAATGGTACGTGACACTTAACAGGCTCTCAGCAAGTGGTCATTGAAGGAATGAATACATACTAAAGAACTGAAGATAGATGGCCTCAGTATCATTGGCAACCTATGTTAGTAAAACCTGGCTGATATATTCTTTGATGATATCTTTTAAAAATTTACCATTTGACCCTGAAATTTACTTCCAGGAATTTATCCCATAGCCATAATTATACAAGAATGCAAACTTTTAGATAGATTGAGTATGCAATATAGCAATATGTATGACAGCAAAAACTAGAATTCACCTAAGTCCATTTAGAGGAGACTGGTTAAATAAATTATTTGGCATCCATATTGTGGGGATAGTATTAACCATTCAAACCATGGTTAAGAGATTTCAAAGTGAATCAGGAGGTCATTCCAGAGCTTATGCTTATGCACGTCTCAGCAGGATTTCATTGACTGCCACAGTAAACAGTGCCTCTAACAGTGGGGTTTCTCAGGGCTCTGGAGACATCTATTTTTTTTTTTAAAGATTTATTTATTTTATTTATTTATCCCCCCCTTGCTGCTTGTGCTGCTGTGTCCATTCGCTGCGTGTCTTCTCTGTGTCTGCTTATCTCCCCCTTGCTGTGAGGTCTTGCCGCATCAGCCCACGGCGCCGCGCGAGCCGGCCTGCCCTCACAAGGAGGCGCCGGGAAGCGAACCCGGGGCTTCTCATATGGTAAACGGGT
>JAQZBX010089994.1:0-12565 GCA_029593785.1 Cabassous unicinctus
TATCTTATTTTCATTTGTCATTTTACCCTTTTGGTTATCCTTTCTGATAGTCTTCTCTTCAACACTCTACTCAAAGCCTCTCTCACTCCTGTCTTTTCCTTTCAGGTTTTTAGTGATTCCTGCAGAGCTGAATTCTTTTTTATGAATTCCCTTAGTTTCAGTTTATTTGTAAATGTTTTAAACTCACCTCCATATTTGAAGGATAATTATGCTGGATAAAGAATTTGCAGCTGGCAATTTTATTTTCAGTATCCTAATTATATCATGCCACTGTCTTCTTGTCTCCATGGTTTCTGGTGAGAAATACACACTAAGTCCTACTGAGTATCCCTTATAGTTTGTAGTTTGCTTCTCCTTTGCTGCTTTCAAAACTTTCTTTTTATCTTTAACATTTGGTATTCTGATTACTGTGTGTCTTTGAGGAGGTCTATTCAAATTTATTCTGATTGGAGTATGTTGTGCTTCTTGGACATGTAAATTCATTCCTTTCATGAGAGCTGAGAAATTTTCAGCCATTATTTCCTCAAATACCCTTTCTGCCCATTTTCCTTTCTCTTCTTCTTCTAGAACTCTCATGACATGTATGTTGTTGTGCTTCAACTCCCTGGTTCCCTGCTCAATTTTTTTCATTCTTTTCTCTCTGTTCCTCTCTCTCTTCAAATTTCAGCTGTTCTGTCTTCTGCATCACTTATTCTTTCTTCTATCACTTCAAATCTGCTGTAGTATGCCTTTAATGTATTTTTTATCTCACCTAAAGGGCCTTTCATTCCCATAAGCTGTGCTGTTTTTCTATTCAGATTTGCAAATTCTTTGTGCTCACCCAGTGTCTTATTGGTATCTTTTATCTCTTTAGCCATACTGTCTTTCAGCTCATTGATTTGATTTAAGAGATTTGTATGAACCTCGTTAGTTAGTTGTCTCAAATCCAGTGTCTCATCTGGGGCTTTGATATATTCCTTGGCTTGGGCCATATCTTCCATTTTCTTAGTATGGCTTGTAATTTTTTGCTGGTGTCTAAGCATCTGATTATGATGGTGAGTTTACTCTGATGCTCAATTTCTCTCTCTTACATAAGGTTTTAGTGGTGGGAGGCTGTGTGATACTGCCATTTTTTTATTCTTGGTCAGCCTGTTCCAGCTCTTTAGGATTGTCCTTGTTTAGTTGCTCAAATCCAGGCCATGGAACCTGTAATGGGTTGCAGACCTATTTCAAAGGGCCTTGGGAAGGGAGGCTGTAAAGGAATTCTACCAAGCATTTCAAGAATTAACACCAATCCTGTTTAAACTCTTCCAAATAATGAATCAGAGGGAAAATTACCCAACATATTTGATGACGCCAACATCACCTTAATACCAAAGCCAAATAAAGATACTACGAGAAAAGAAAATTACAGACCAATCTTTCTATTGAACATAGATGCAAAAATTCTCAACAAAATACTTGCAAATCAAATTCAACAGCATATTGAAAGAATTATACACCATGATAAAGTGGGATTTATTCCTGGTATGCAAGGGTGGTTCATTACAAGAATATTAATTAACATATTATATCACATTAACACATTGAAGGGAAAAATTACATGATCATCTCAATCAACAAAGAAAAAGCATTCAACAAAATACAGCATCCTTTCCTGATAAAAACACTTCAAAAGATAGGAATAAAAGAAAAGTTCCTTGATGTGATAAAGGGCTTATATGAAAAACCCATAGCCAACATCATACTCAATAGGGAAAGGTTGAAAGCTTTCCCTCTAAGATTGGGAACAAGATAAGGATGCCCACTGTTACCACTGTTATTCATCACTCTGATAGAAGTCCTAGCTAGAGTAATTAGACAAGAAAAAAATAAAATAAAAGGCATCCAAATAGGAAAATAGGAAGTAAATATCTCACTATTCACAGATGATGTGATCCTATATGTAGAAAATTCAAAAATGTCTACGACAAAGCTACTTGAGTTAATAAACAAGTTCAGAAAAGTGGCAGGACACAAGACCAACATGCAAAAATCAGTCATGTTTCTATACACTAGTATTGAACAATCTCAGGAAGAAATCAGGAAAACAAATTCCATTTTTAAAAAAACAATAAAAAGACTCAAATACGTAGGAATCAATTTAACCAAATATGTAAAGGACCTGTATTCAGGAAACTACAAAACAATGCTAAAAGAAATCAATGAAGAACTAAACAAATAGAAAGACATTCCATGTTCATGGATTGGAAGACTAAATACCACAAAGAGGTCAATCCTACCTACTGATTTATAGATTCAATGCAATCCCAATCAAAATTTCAACAGCCTACATTACAAAAATAGAAAAGGCAATTACCAAATTTATTTGGAATGGAAAGAGGATTTGGATAGCCAAAAACACTCTAAAAAAAAAGAGCGAAATAGGAGGACACTCACTGCTTGACAATGAAACATATTACAAAGCTACAGTGGTCAAAAAGCATGGTATTGGCATAAGATAGACACATTTATCAGTGGAATAGAATTGAGAGTCCAAAAATAGACCCTCACCTCTATGGCCAACTGGTTTTTTGACAAATTACTAAATCTACTTTACTGGGACAAATCAGTCTCTTCAAATGGTGCTGGGAGAATTAGATATCCATAACCAAAAGAATGAAAGAGGACCAATTTCTCACTCCTTATACAAGAATCAACTCAAAATGGATCAAGACTTAAACATAAAAGCCAGGACTATAAAACTCCTTGAAGAAAATGTAAAGAAACAACTTCAAGTTCTTGTGGTAGGTGATGGCTTCTTGGATCTTATGCCCAAAGCACAAGCAACAGAGGAAAAAATAAATAAATGGGACCTCCTCAAAATTAAAAACTTTTGCACCTCACAGGACTTTGTCAAAGGGGTGAAAAGGCAGCTGACTCAATGGGAGAAAATATTTGGAAATCACATATCTGATAAGCGTTTAATATCCATGATATATAGGGAGATGCTACAACTCAACAATAAAAAGACAAATGATCCAATTAAAAAATAGGTAAAACATTTAAATAGACATGTGTCCAAAGAAGAAATACAAATGGCAAGAAGACACATGAAAAAATGTTCACTATCACTAGCGATTAGGGAAATGCAAATCAAAACTATAATGAAATACGGCCACTATTAAAAAGACAGAAAACTACAAATGTTGGAGAGAATATGGAGAGATAGGAACACTTATTCACTGTTGGTGGGAATGTAGAATGATACAGCCACTGTGGAGGACTGTTTGGCAGTTCCTAAAGAAGTTGAATATAGACTCTCCATTTGACCCGGCAATACCACTACTAGCTATATATCCAGAAGAACTGAGCACAGTGACATAAACAGACAGCTGCACACCAATATTCATAGCAGTGTTATTCACAATTGCCAAAAGATGGAAACAACCCAGGTGTCCATCAACTAATGAATAGATAAACAAACTGTGGTGTATACACATGATGAAACATCATGCAGCTGTAAGAAGAAATGAAGTCATGAAGCATATGACAACATGATGAACCTGGAAGACATTATGTTGAGAGAAGCAAGTCAGACACAAAAGGGCAAATACTGTATGATTTGCTATTTTGAACTAAATATATTGTGTAAACTCATCAAATTAATAATTAGAATATAAGTCACCAGAAAATAGAATGCGGTTGGAGAATGGAAAGCTGAGGGTTAATCTGTGCAGAACTGGAAAAAAATAAAAGCCATTCATAAATCTTTGGAAATGAATAGAAATGGTGAAAGCACATCATAGTGTTTGTAAGTAGCATTGCCAATATATGGGTAGGACAGTGGTTGAAAAGGAAAATCTAAGGTCGTGTATATTACTAGAAGGAAGGCTAAAAAATGTAATATGTATATTACATATTGTATAGCATATATTTATAGCATAGCAAAACCTCAGGTAAAATATGAGTATGGAAATATTACATATTTAATACCATTTTTCTTTGAAACAGAACAAATGTACATTAATGATACAAGATGTTAGTATCAAGCAAAAATACAACAGAGCAAATTATGGGCAGTAATGTATAGTAATATATTAATAATCTTTCATTAAGCATTTTAAAAAAGGAAATATACTAAGTGAAAGAAACTAGACAAAAGTTACTACACATTGTTTGACTCCATCTATACAAAACATAAATACAAATAAATTAGAGAGATGGAAACAGAATAGTAACTATGTATGGCAGGGGAAGGATAGACAGATTGAGAGGTGATTATTAAGGGGTAGAGGGTTTTTTTGTTGTTTGTTTTTTGTTCTTTATTATTATTGAAGTAATAAAAATGCCCTAATTTTGATTGAAATAATTAATGCACAACTCTGTGGTTATACCAAATACCATTGATTGTAAACTTTGGATTGATTATATGTTTTCTGAATATGTTTCAATAAAATTGATTTTTTAAAAATTTTCTTCTCAATGAATGAAAAAAATTAAATATTAAAAATTTTTCAAAGATATGCTGGAAAATAGGCAGAGGACCCCAGAGTCTCTGATCCCAGGAGACCCTTGGGTCCATGTAGAGACTTTTCACTCTCTGGGCAGTAAGGACCTGCTGATGGGTTTTAAGCCATAGTGCGCAATAATCATATTTGTGTGTTAGCAGGGCAACTCTAGTGGAAGTATAGACAGGAAGAGTAGTTATAACACTGCTCAGGTTGTCCACTCAGGGAATGATGGCATTAGAACAAAGACCTGGGAGAGTGGTAGGAATGTAGAGGATGGGGCTGAGGTTACCCATGTGGCAACAAGAATAAAAGCCTTGTCTCCTGAGCTATGTCCTCAAAGGGGGAGAATAAATCATCTATCTCCTCTGCCCCCAGAAACTATTATTTGTTCTCTTCACTTATTAAAATATGTATGATCCATCTTCTGGGAAAAGACACACAGATCTTGGTATCATTGCCTTAACAGCCATAGTTTGTTAATTATTTTTCCCAAGAAAATGAGAAACATCCTCATTTGTTGGTGTCACAGTATCCTCCAAGCATCTTCCACATGTATTTCCGTTATCTACAAAGTCCTGGGGTTGAGAGTGGCTGGAGAATGAAAGAGGTGGGGCAGGGGTGGTGGTGATGGGGTAGACCTGAATGTTCATAGTTTTGTTAGAAGCAGAGCAGAAGGGGTTGGAGTAGCACAGAGTATCGATGTGGAGAGAGCAAGAAGAGTGGAAGAAATACCAAAAGCTGGTGCACCAGCAAAGAATGGAATGAAGATTTCTAGGAAGCCCCAGAAATATCTGGTAGGAGACCAAGTCTCCTGTAGAAATATTGTAGGGGAAATATAAAATATCACTAGTGATATTAATAAAATAAAAAAAACTAGCATTTATTGATGCTTGCTGTCTTAGCCTGGGTTCCTGCAGAAGCAGAGTCTGAGACAAAGGTTCACATGCTGGTGGTTTATTTGGGAATGAGACCCAAGGGAACAGAAACGAGGAACAGGGGAGAGAATTGAGGACACAGGGAAAGCCAATACCAGGCTGCGTTACTGAACTGGCCACCACTATGGGTGGCTGCTTAGTCCCTCTGCAGGACCTTCTGAGAAGCTCTATAAAATGCATCTCAGAACCACCCATCCAGGAAAGAAAAGGGGCAGGACTCATCCATTGGCCATCCACCCCCACTGGTCAAGGGCTGCCCTGCAGGACATTAAATCTTCCACACTTCTAAGTTACACCCATGGGAGTCCCCACTGCAGAGAAGCCCTGGGCGGGAACTGAAAACAGCAAGGAGCCATCAGGTTGCACCTGCACCAACCTGGCCAGGCCTATATGGAGCTGTCACCACCATGTCACCATAAAAGGTGAGGCTGCCAGGAAGTGCAATGGCCCAAGAGGTGTCCAATATACTTGCTATGTGCTAGGAACTGAGCTAAGGCTTTAAATCCATTCTTATATGCAATCTGTACAACAACCATACAAGACAGGCATTGCTATCCCCACCTCGCAGGTGAGGGAAAAAATGTTAGAGGCCCAAGATCAGAGAGCTAGGAAGCAGCAGGAAACATTTGTCTGATTCCAAAACCCCAACTTAACCACAATAGTAGGCTGTACCCAACACA
Source organism: Cabassous unicinctus (assembly GCA_029593785.1). Taxonomy (NCBI): domain Eukaryota; kingdom Metazoa; phylum Chordata; class Mammalia; order Cingulata; family Chlamyphoridae; genus Cabassous; species Cabassous unicinctus. The sequence goes on from JAQZBX010089994.1 coordinate 6,088, forward strand.
TTAAAACCAAACAGGAACTTGGGAGACAGTTTAGGAAGCCATATCAACTTACACATACACATGCACATACATAATGGAGTATAATGCAATTATCTAAAAGGATGATTATGAAAAAAACTATAGTAATCTAGAGAAATGCTTGTGATATCAGGTCAAGTTAAAAGAAAAGTATATATATACATATAGCCTACAGTACACACAGTATGGTCTTTACATTAAAATATAAATACATAGAAAGAGACTGAAAGAAAAAATCAAAAATATTAAAGTAGTTGGCAAGATAATAGCAATACTTAAAATATTTTCTTTATACTTTTCAATGTTTTCTAAATTTTCCACAAAAAAACACGTATTACTTTTATGATCAGTGACTTTTTAAAATTTTATTTTAAATGGATGGATGCTTACTCAAAAACCCTATGCACACAACCACTGCTGTTGACTAGTGGTATTTCATTTGCTCCTCTCCAGTTTAACAAAAGTTCCATCTGAAACAACAGGTGCTCGGACACTCCCTGCTGCAGGCCATTCATGCCATGCAGCCTCTTCAAGGTAATTGTACCATGTGTGCATAAGTGTTTACAAATCAGTGCACAAGATTTGTAATACTGACGGATATACAAAATAAAAATGAAGGGACTGTAGAAGAGAACTTCCAGAATGGCAGGGTAAGGCTCTCCAAAACTCTGCTCCTCCATAAAAGCAACAAAAACACAGGCAAAAATTTCTAGAGTTAAGTTTTTCACAACTACGGAAGTTAACTAAAGGCTTGCAATGATCCAAGGAGCATTTATTCAAGAAAAGCGGCTGAATCTTGATAAAAACAACAAACTTTGTGGCCTTTGAACTTGTCCTATCATCACCCCCGTTCTCCCAGGTCTAGAGTAGCCTTGCAAACAGGAAGCCTCAGTAACTGTGAATACCAGCAGCCAAGCATCCACTGAAGCAGGCAGAACTGTTTTAGAGCATTGGGAAAAAAACTTTCTCAAAGAATTATAACTACTTAACGTGTCTTGCAGCTCTCTGGAAAAGATCCAATGACAGAGTATGTCTTTATTTGACCTGACTCGGAGCTTGCTCAGTGAGAAAAGCTTTATTCCAAGGGCATTTGTCAAAAAAAATCACCAGCAATTGTTTAACATCATAGTGACCAGAAGTTATGAAACCACTTGGATCAGACAAAAGGGTGGCCAAAAACCTAAAAACAAAAATCTAGGAAAGAAATGTCCAAAAAAGGCTTTGAAAAGCCACAAAATATTCCTGGGGATCTAGAAGGCCACATACATATGTAGGGCTGTGTGCGTTACCAAGACTCAATAAGGCCCTAACCTCTTATGGCTGACTATTAGGCTCTAAGCAAGCAGGAAGTGAAAGCTAAGGGAGAGTGGTAAACTGTGTGAGCATTGAATGTGCACCCAAACACAAAGCACCTAGGCAAAGGGGTCTTATTGGTTCAAGGAATCTAAGGAAATTTCTGCCTAACCATTAACTGGCTTCACACTGGCTGAATTAGTCAGCCAAAGGGGTGCTGATGCAAAGTACCAGAAATCTGTTGGCTTTTATAAAGTGTATTTATTTGGGGTAGAAGCTTACAGTTACAAGGCCCTAAGAGTCCAATTCAAGATACCATAAGAGCTACTTTCTTCCCAAATGCATGTTGCCATGTGTTGACACAAGATGGTGAGCAATGTCTGCAAGGGTCCAGCCTTCCTCTTCCCTCTTTTTTTTAAATTAGTTTACTTTTATTTTTAAAGAAGCTTTAGACTACACAAATGTTACATAAAAAAATATAAGGGATTCCCATATGCCCCAGTCCCTCCCCCTCCCATACTTTCCCACACCAACAACATCCTTTACTAGTGTGGTGCACTCATCACAATTGATGAACCCATATTGAAGCATTACTACCAACCATGGACTACAGTCTACATTATAGATTACACTCTGTCCCACACAATTCTTTAAGTTATGACAAAATATACAATGGCCTGCATCCATCACTGCAATGTCATGCGGGACAAATCCAATGTCCTGAAAATGCCCCCATATTACACCTATTCTTCCCTCTCCCATCCCTCAGAACCTCTGGTGGCCACTGCCCCTACACCAATGATAAGAGTTACTCCATTGCTATAATAATAATGTCTATAGTAGAATAATAATAAGTCCACTATAGTCCCTTGTTCATTCCCCAATCTTGAGGACTCCAGGATGATGATGCCCACTCTGCCTCCAGTCAAGAGGGGGCCTAGATCCCATAGGGCAGATGCATGGAGCTATCTTGTCTACAGTTGCAGACACTGTTTCTTGGGATGGGTATTGTCCATCATCATTTCCCTGTCAGCTGTCCTGGGTGAGTCCAACGAACTGGAGAGTAGGTGCTGCAACTCTGCTGAAACTCAGGGCTCAACTGGCACACAGATGGACCAAAGATTTAGTCTCTGGGACATATACCTATTAACTATGATATCATCTATATCAAACAAAAGGGGCAGATGAGCCATGTGGAGAGACCCACAAATGAGTCCAACTCTGTTACACTGGGGAGCATAAATTCCAAAGCAAGGCCCACTGACAGGGTGCCAAACTCCTGAGCTGTCTGCCCTACTTATAGTTTCTGGATATCTCTAGAGCCCTCAAGAGCCCCACTATTTGAAGCACTGTTTACTGTGACAGTCAATGAGATCCTGCTGAGATTGCATAACTGTAACCTCTGGAATGACCTCCTGACTCACTTTGAAATCTCTTAGAAATAAGAGATTTCTCCAAGGTCTTCCTCCAAATGCATTGCTAGTTGGTGCTTGGTAACAATCCTCAGTGCTAGGAAGTCTCATCCCCGGGAGTCATGTCCCACACTGGGGGTAAGGTACTACATCTATATGCTGAGTTTGGCCACATTTGAGCAACAAGGAGGCTTCCAGGAGGCAACTCTTAGGTAGTATATAATACCAGGCTAAGTTTCAATTTCACAAGAAAAGGTTCATAAGTACAATCATCAATATCAAGGGCCTGGTATAATGGTCCATCCCCCTTCACTAGGCACTGCCCCTGCTCTCAAGGGTTACCTGCCATCCCACTAGAGAATGCCACAGAACTCCCCAGGATGGGAACTCAGCATTCTTTTGGTCTTCCTGTAGAACCCCACCCACCGAGACAACGTCCCATGAACACTTGAACACATTCACATGTCCTAGAGGCCTGCCCCAGGTGAACCCCCTCCCATGCATCCCCACATCACCAATACCCTGCATCAGCAATCCTCCTCTGCCACAGCTGTGACCCTTCTGTGATCCAAAACCTCTCCAAAAATTAAGCCAACAAAATAACTGAATAAAATTAATAAGAAAATGAAATAATAATTTTTAAATTAACCAAAAAAATACAAAAAAATTAAAACAATTTGAAATAATAAAAAAAAATTTTTAGACGTTGTCTTTCATCACTGTAAGATCTGTTGTCTTGTATGTACAGTGAAATTGTCTTCCATATATTCCCCCGGTGTCTTATTTTTTCCATTTTATCTTCAAAGAAGCTTTAGGATACGCAAAAGTCACATAGAGAATACAGGTGATTCCCATATACCCAATGCCCCTCCTCCTTTCCCCTCTCCCTTATTAATAAAATTTTGCATGCATGTGGTATATTTGTTACAATTCATGTAAAAATATTGAAGCATTGCTGCCAACCATGGTCAATGGTTTACATTATGGTTTACATTTTGGATCTATACTTTTATAAGTTTTGACAAAATTTGAAGTGGCCTCTATCTGTTATTGCAAGATCATGCTGAACAATATACATACAATGGAATATTACTCAGCTGTAAGAAGAAATGCAGTATTAACACACGGGATAACATGGATGAATCTTGAAGACTTTATGTTGACTGAAGTAAGCCAGGTACTGAAGGACAAATATTACATGACCTCACTGATATGAATTAAGCAAATTGAGCAAACTCACAGAGCTAGAGTCTGGAAGATAGATTTACAGGAGACAGAAAGGGAGTAGAGGGTGGGGAGCCAATGCCCATAGGGGCAAAATCTACAATAATGTGGAAGAATGTAGTTGTGCAGTGGATGAGCGTGACAGTGGTGCAGTGATGTGATTGGGTTCAGCAGTGCTGGTCTGTGAGGGGGAGTAGGTTGGGGAGGTTGAGTTGGACTATCCATGGAACTGGGGCAAAGTTCAGGGGAAGGAGCTGGTGAACTCTGGGGATTTGCAGGACTGTGGTTAAAACTACAAAGCTGGGAATGTTCTTTTAGCAAATATGTCAGAGGAGCGTTACTGGTGTAGGGTATGGGATATGGGGGGGCGGGGTGTAGGTGAGACAGGGCACACCTGAGGCAGGCTTCTTTGGAATATGTAAGTGTTCATTTTGTCATAGTGTGTTATATCAGTGGGTGGAGACACACACAATAATCAAGAAAACTTCAAACTCCTATCCTGGGGAGTCCTGCTATGTTCTCAATTAGAAGGACAAGAATCCCTATAGAACATAGGCAGTGCCTAATAAAAGAAAACAGACCAATATGTGAAGCCTGCAATATTATTGCAAGTAACTATGAATCATTTTCTTCATAAATTGAAACTTAGTGATTACCATAGGTTCCGAGGGGAAGGTGAGAGAACAACAGAATAGATGGAACGTAGGGCATTTTTAAGGCATTAGAATTGTTCCTCTTCCCTTTTAAGGCTCCATGGATCCAGCTTCTTCTGATCTTAGCTGTAGGCTGGCATAGGGCTCATCTTTCTTCCCGGGGCTAATTTCTTTCCAGGCTCAACAGCTCTGGTCTCTTCATAAAGTCAGCTGTAAAGTTTCAGGCAAATGGCTCAACTCTCCCCAAGGCTCCAGTATCAAAACCACGTTATCTCCTCTGCTGTGTATTTTTCTGTGTATCTACTTCCATCTTCTCCCTAAGCCACATATATAGCCCACAAAAGGGTGGGGGAGACTCAAACTGAGTCGCACTAATGATGTAGTTGAATCAAACCCCTAATCTTAACATAATTTAATCAAAGGCATCTCAGCTGAATCTAATACAATCAAAGGGTATCACACCCAGAGGAACAGACCAGTTTACAAACATAATCTATATCTCTTTTAGGAATTCATAAATAATATCAAACTGCCACACTGGCTAATCAATCAGACTTCGGTAGCCACACAAGACAAAGTTCACAGAGTATACTGAATTAGTCACTGAAAGCTATTTTTAAAAACAAACAAAAAAAGTGAAAACAATAACAACAAACCCTGGGGAAGGAAGCAGAACCTGCTTCCAGCATGGCCATATTGTATTATTTTAAATGTCTGATTTTCAACAAAAAAAGTATAAGACATGCAAAGAAACAGGGAAATATTTACCATACAAAGGGGGAAAAAGCAGTCAATAGAAAATGTGTCTGAGGAGACATAGATGTTGGACTTAATAGACAAAGATTATAAATGAGCTATAAAAAATATGTCCAAAGAACTGAAGGAAACCATGCCTAGGGAATTAAAGGAAAGTAGGAAACTATGTTTTACCAAATGGAGAATATTAATAGAGATAGATATTATTAAAAAAATAACTAAACAGAAATTCTGACAAGTACAAAAGCTGAAAGGGAAAAAAAAGTTAAGCTGCACATTCAAGAAGCTCAATGAATTCCAAATAAGACAAACTTAGAGATCTGCACATAGACAGATCATACTCAAACTGCAGAAAGACAAAGGCAAAGGGAGAATCTTGAAAGAAACAAGAGCAAAATTGACTCATAATGTTCAATGGTCTCTAAATAAGATAAACAACTGGCTTCAGTTCAGGGAACCAAGGACACCAGAAGGCAGTAAGATGACATATCTAAAATGCTGAAAGAAATCTATATTCAGTAAAGCCATCCTTCAAAACTGAAGAAAAAACTAAGACATTCCCAGATAAACAATAACTGAGATAATTTCATTGCTAGTAGAGCTATCCTCCAAGAAAAAGTAAGAGGAGTCCTTCAGGCTGAAAAAGTAAAGGGAGCACACAAGAAAATGATTTGAATCCAAGTGAAAAAAATAAAGAGCACCTGCAAATGTAATTATATAGGTAAATATAAAGGTAGTATACATGTATTTTTGTTTGTCACTCTTCTTCTCCTATATGATTTAAAATAAAACTGCATAAAGCAATAATTATAAAACTGGGCTATTTGGGCTTATAATGCATAAAGATGATATTTGTATGACAATTATAACACAAATAAGAAAGTAGGGAATGAAACTACAATTGTAGCAAAGTTTTTCTCTACTATTGAAATTAAGTTGCTATTACCTGAAATGAGATGGTTATAAATTGTTTCAATTACAATCCCCAGAGCAATTATTAGAAATTTAACTAAAAATATATAGTAAAAGAAACACCAAGAGAATTAAAATGGAATACTAGAAGCTATCATTTGAAACAAAGGAAGGAAACACTGGGAGAAGAGAGGAACAAAAAAAGACAAG